>CAJSFY010000076.1:12500-110652 GCA_907173295.1 Fagus sylvatica
GTCTTATGTTGAAGAAGAGGACTAGGCAGCCTATTTATGATATAGGCAGCTGTGAGAATGCATTCTCCCCAAAATTTATAAGGAAGATGAGACTGGAACCTAATTGCTCTGGCTACATTCAAAAGATGTTGGTGTTTTCTCTCAACTACTGAATTTTGTTGTGGAGTATCTCTACAAGAAGTCTGGTGTATGATGCCCTTGGTATTGAAGAAATCAATCATTTCAAATTCAAGACCATTATCACTCCTAATAGACTTGATTTTAACATGGAATTGAGTTTCAACCATATTAAAGAAAGAAATGAGCAGAGGCCTAGTGTCACTTTTGGAGTGCATAAGGTAAACCCAAGTACTTCTTGAATGATCATCTACAATAGTGAGAAAGTATTTATGACCATCCAAAGTAGGAACAAAATAAGGACCCCAAATGTCACAATGTATAAGATCAAAATTATTAAGACACATGTGACCTTTATTTGGAAAGGGCAATCTTTTCTGTTTAGCTAGAGGACAAATATCACAGAAAGAAGCATTTTTATTCATTGAAGGCAGGTTCTGTACACAACCATGCAAAAAATGCAACTTGTCAAAAGAAGAATGTCCTAATCTATAATGCCATAGTTGCATTGGTGTAAACTGCACAGGAGCAGATACTGAAGCAACTTTATTGAAGGAAGAAACAGAAGTTTGATGCAATTTGGCAGCACTAGAAGGATCGAATGAAGTCTGCAACAAATAAAGACCAGCTTTGCAATTTACCCAGTCCAATCATCCTCCAAGGGGTGAAGGCCTGGATAAGACAATAATTGGACATAAAAATCAGACAACATGGTGAGGAATGAACCAATTTACTGACTGAAATCAAATTCAGATGGAAAGTGGGAACACACAAGACATTAGTTAATGTCAAAGAAGAGGACAAAATAACAGTGCCTATGTGAGTTACTGATACTAACTCTCCATTAGGCAACTCAACAGATGTATTAACCATGGATGTGATTGTGCTTAAGCAGGACAATGAATGGACCATATGGTCAGTAGCTCCTGTATCGATAACCCATGAATTGGCTGACATAGATGTAGGTAAAACCACATTGGAAGCAAAAATTGAATGTGACAGATTAGGTGTAAAAGTTTGTGAATTATAAACTGAAGGGTAAAGAGAAGCACCTGATATGGAATGTGTGGGTAAAGGAGAAGACAATGTGGTATTGGCCATAGCTTGATATGATGTATTGGGAGTAGGCTCTGGTTTGGTATTGAGTGCTGCAAGCAATTGCTGACATTGGGACTGGATCTGAGAAATTTGGAAAGATGACATCTCATCTGTCCGAGCAGCACTGGTTCCAAAATTGTTGAGAGAAACCTGATGGACCATTGGACTCTTCCCTTTAGGTTTGTATCCAGGTGGATATCCATGCAACTTGTAGCACTTGTCCATAGTGTGGCCAATGTAACCACAGTGTGTGCAGGTAGGCTTATCTTTCTTCTGATAACCTTGTTTAGGCTGGTAGGGTCTGGCTGAATCACTCTTACACAGCAGTGCAGTAGACTCTACACGAGGGAGAGAGATTTGACCAATGGATCTTTGCCTTTCCTCTTGCCTCAGCAAAGAGAAAACCTTATCAATATGAGGCATAGGATCCATAAGTAGAATCTGACCCCTGACTGGAGTGAAAGTCTCATTCAAACCCATTAGAAACTGCATAAGGCATGCTTGTTGGTAATTGTCAAAGACCTGTCTCATTGCACCACAAGAGCAACTCGGAATGCAGGTACAAATAGGGATTGGTCTATAGTTTAACAATTCCTCCCAAAGGCCTTGCAACTTTGTATAGTAATCACTGACAGAAACATGAGACTGATTTGAGGAGCCAATAGCTTGCTCAACCTGAAATATTTGAGGTCCATTACTCTGAGAGAATCTATTTCTCAGAATGGCCCAAATTTCAGAAGCAGTCTGCTTGTAGAGCATAGTAGCGTGGATCTCCTTGGAAACACAATTCAAAATCCATGTAATGACTACAATGTTACATCTATTCCAAAGAGAATAGAGAGGAGAAGAGATACCTTCCTGAGGTGGACCAATGCTTCCATCCACAAATCCAAGCTTGTTTTTGATGCTGAGGCCCATTGCCATAGATCCTGAACCAAGAATGGTAGTTGTCACCCGTAAGTGGTTGATTCACCAGTATTAAGCTTGAATTATCACTGGCATGGAGGTAATATGGACTCGAAGGAGGAGGATCATCTAAAAAATGGGTAGCGGAAGCATTTACTTGTCTAGAAGAATATTCAGAATCCATTGTAAGCTTTGAGATGAAACTCAGATAAAGCTTTTCAACAGCTCTGATACCATATTAAAAATAGCAAGTAGAAAGTAGAAATGAAAGATAAGAGAGGAATGAATTTAGAATACTTGCTTAAATCTCATTAACTGAATAATGCAGAATATATATACAGAGGAGGAGAAGCTTCTGCTGTTCAATGATAATAACAACTTAAACAGGCTGTACTAATAACAGAATTACAGGCTGTACTAATAACAGAATTAGTAACAGAACCAGTAACACCTAGACACATGTGTTATTAGTCCTAACTAACATTCATTAGCTAAGCTACAAGCAGTCCTACACTATACAGATTGAACTACATGTCGTTGACTTGCTCCTCAATAATGCAGCAGTAATAGCAGATAGCAGAACAGGGAGCTTGATCTTCAGACAATGCTGCATCAGATATCAACTTTAATACTCTGCCTTTCTCTGCTTTGACCGAAACTCTAGAGAGTTCTTTGACTTGGCCACACACTGAAGAGCTTCTGCAGAAAAAGACTTGAGCAGCTTAATGTATTCTGCAGAGAGAGACTTGAGCAGCACATTTGAGCAGCAGACTTGAGCAGCACATTTGAGCAGCAGACTTGAGCAGCACATTTGAGCAGCTGAATGTGTTTACTGTTAATAGGCTCACACTCCATCTAGTTCACACAAACAAGAAGGGATAATCATTCCCTTCCCCTCTACTCTCCCCTTCACCTCCTTCTCTCCCTCCATACTTCCAAACATTGCATCAGTGATCAGTGAGGAGTGAGCAAGAGGGAGAGAGTGAGGAGGTTGGTAACGACAGTGATTCAAATGATATAAAACAATCCATTAAAAAAGAATGATATAAAACAAAACCAAATAATATGGTTATTCCCATTATTATTCAAAAGCATCCGTTAAATTATTCACAAGCATAAAAAATTAATTAAATTATTACCTTTTTCTTCCATGCCAAGTACACCCAAACCATCCATGGAACTAGATTTGTACAGTAAAATAATCATTAATCGACTCTCAACCGCAGCCTATGTCGGACAAAAAATATAACTAGTTAAAATATTACCCAACCTCGAATACTTTTAGAACAATATAAAATAGAGAATAAATTAAAAAGTTTTAATTAAAGGAAATAACATTGAAACTACAAAATTTTACACTAACCTACCTAATCATGTGGGGAATCTTGAAGAGGTAATGTGGTGTGGGAGATCCTTCTTGCAAGGTGTTTGGTTCTCTAAAAATTAAACAGAGCACACAGACTTAGACTAGAGAAGAATTAATGGAGGAGGAGTCATTAATTATCAAAGCAAGATGAGTAAAAGAATATACATCTGAGTGAAAACTTAAACCGATCGGTTCGTGGAAAAAAGAGAGAAGATCGTGTAGTGAAAGAAGAAAGGAGGAGCTATTCAAAATTGCAATGCTTAACCCTGCCTTTTTTTTTTCGATTGGCTTAACCCTGCTTAACCCTGCCTTTAAACTCCGGCCATTCCACAAAAAACAAAAGATGAAACAGTGAGAAGACTGAAAAGCAAAAATTGAACTGAAAGACTGCAATAAAGAAGAAGAAAAAAAATGCAATAAAGACTGCAATCGGATTTTTTTCATTTTAGGCCGTAGACTAGGAAACAAAAGAGGAGGATATAGGCTGATGAATTGACAAGTCAAGATATGTATTAAAAGTAGAGAAGGTCACGTGGGATGCAAGACTATATATATATAAACCAAAAGCAAAAAAGTATATTTTAGAAATATAAAAAGCAAAAAAATGATTAATATGATTGGTGAATTGCTGGGCTGCAAAAAAAGTCAGAAAAGAAGCCTTTGGGAGAGAAGACAACTCAGTCTTACCATTGCGTGTGGTCTATGGGGTTAAAGAAAATTCAGAATAGTCATATAGCCTCAAAGGAATTCATACTTTTTTTTTTTTGCCAAATAACCTTTTTGCGTGTTGATGGGATGATCTGAAATCTAATAATGTTGAAGTATAACTTATTTTATGTGTTGTAATATCATTAATATTTAATTAAAAAATCTAAAAAAAGAAAAAAAAGAAAGGCTGCATTACATTACGTGAATAATAGAGGGCATTGTTGTGCTTTCTCATCACGTGGGTGGGAGCAGACGAAACAAGGGAAAGAAATAAATAGAAAAAGAGGGAAATGTGTCTAGCAAGTAAAAAGATAAAATCTTGGCCTCAACTGACCATAAAAAAAATAAAAATAAATCTGTGGATGAATATTATTTGAGATAAAGACAAAATGCATAGAAACTTGAAGTGTGCTTTTACTGAAAGCAGACGTGAAATTAGCTTTCACTTCATCACGTGGGTGGGAGCAGACGAAACAATAAAACAATAAAATAAAAAAAATAAAAAACTCAAAGGAACTCACGTGCACGTGACATCCCCATCACCCTCTCTCTCTCTCTCTCTCTCTCTCTCTCTCTCTCTCTCTCTCTCTCTCTCTCTCTCTCTCTCTCTCTCTCTCTCTCTCTCTCTCTCTCTCATTTTGCTTTGTTTTGGTAAATCTCATCTCTCAGTAGGCATTCAAGTTTCTGTTGGTGGTGCAGCAATAGCTCTTGTGGTTTATAGACAATCTGTAGAACTATTATTACGATGTTGTTTTTTGGCCAATACCCAAAAAAATAAAAAATCAACAGAGGAATAAATCTCTATAATCCATGGTCCAAAGAAAGAAATACCATTAGATTGTTTCTTTAAAGTAGAATCACCAATCAAACTTCTAAACCAAATATTGAGATTTTTACAAATTCTGAAAGCTTCAACTCACCTACTGCAACTCTATGATCAAGTAAGATCAACAAAAGTAAATAACATATTAACATTCAATAATCGTCAACAACACATTATATATCTCATAACGTTGCAATTATTGTTCATCACTAATTCAGCTAAGGGAAAGAGAGAAAGGGTGAAGGGTGGAGAGTGCGGCGGTGTTTGAGCACATGGGGCCGGCAGGAAGTGGCTAGGTGGGGGCGGAGGGCAGTAGCTAGGCAAGGGAGGGTTTGAGAATTGAGAATGGTGATTTAGGGGTTTCTTTTAGGTACCCCAAGAACCAGAAGATGGGGATGTCACTCACGTGCCATACTTTGAGTTTTTTTTTTTTTTTTTTGAGTTGTCATGCCACGTCATAATTTTTTAATATTAAAAAAAAAAAAAAAACCGTTTGCCATCTTAGTATTTTCCATCCATCACTTAACGGCAATGACCATTTTGACACAAGGTTGAAAGGTTGAGGATCAAATTGACACAGTTGAAAGGTTAAGGACTATTTTGACACAAAGGCCATAGGTTGAGGACCAAAACAGTAATTGAACCTTTTTGTTAAAATCATATTTTAAAAATAAAGTACTGAGCTTTCAGGGACGTAGCCAGGATTTTATATGAGTAGGGGCGGGTACATACATTGAATCAATTTTTTTTTTTTTCATGAAAATTCAAATCACTGAAATTAGTTCATTTCATATGAACAAAATATCAACAATTGAAACCCCCTCTCTATACTCAACTGTCAGGTAACCGTATCTCAGTTAGTGTTGTTTTCTTCTTCTTTTTTTGTTCCAAATTAATCAAATTTGTTTTATTTTTTGAAGTTTTTATGAAAACAAAAACAAATGGCTGACATTTTTTTTTTTTTTTGTAATTTGGGCTGATTTGTTGTTAGCATGTTGTAATTTGGGCTGATCTTCTATGGTTATAATTTTGTTTTATTGGATAAAATATTGTTTTTGTCTCTAAACTTTGCATGGAGTTTATTTTTTTGTCCTCGACTTTTTAAAGATATTTTTTCAATAGTTTAGGGGGCAAAAATAGGGAAAAAAAAAAAAAAAAAAACATTTTTCAATAGTTTAGAGAAGAAAAAGATATATTTAAAAAAAAAAAAAAAAAGGTTTAAGGACACAAAGTGTAACACTTCTAATATTTAGGGATCGAAAACGAATTTCTTTTTAATAGTTTAGGGATGAAAAAAGATTTATTTATTTATTTTAAGTTTAAGACAGAAAGTGTAACACTTTCAATATTTAGGAACGGGAAGCAAATTTTTTAAATTTAAGGGATAAAAAATGAAATTTATGCAAATTTTAGAGATGAAAACAATATTTTAGATTTTGTTTTTGTAATATTTGGGCTATTTTATTTTGTTTAAGAGAACCATAAATTATCTTAGTGGGGCTCAATTTAATTTTTAGGGATCCAACTTCTAAAGTAACCAAACTAATATATATTTGATTAAAAAAAAAAGGCTGATTGGGGCTCGGACCACAGTTGGTCTTAGTAATGTGGCTTTGTTCCTCCATAGTAGGCATGGGCTCTTTGTATCTTCATGCATGACACAAATATGGTTATTGCATCTGGGCTAATACAAATCCAAATGAGTTATGTTGGGAGTACACAGAGCCACAAAGGGTCGCAGCATAGTGGAATCAAAGTTCATGAATCTCACCCATAATATTGCAGTGGAATTTGTTTTTGTTCTTGACTAAAAGCACTCAAGAGTTAAAGACTAAACCACTGGTGGCCCTCCCTGTAATTGCACCATTTAAACCTCTCATGTGAAAATTTTAATATAGTCTTCAAACTTCATACAATAAAACACTACCTACTAGCGGATTTTGTTGAGAGAGCTGACAAGGGCCAAGGCCCCCCTTGGTCCCTTGTGTAGCTTCGCCTCTGTGAGCTTCTTTTCCAAAAAGTAATTTTCAAGGCTAAAAATTTTATGAATCAACAAGGATTTTGAATTTATCATGGAATTCATTTCTTGTATTTCAATATTATGCAAAAAAAATAAAATCTTTATTAAAATAATGTATAAAACAGAGGGAGGGATGAGACGTTGAGAGGTCTTGGCTAGCTGGCTCTCTCTTCTCTTTGGAACTCTTTTTCTCTCTTTGCTTTAAACAAATTCAGATTGAAAAAAGTCAATGAAATCATCACTTAAAATTAAAATTCACCTAAAAGCAAATAAACCCAGTATTAAGAATGAGTACTGCATCAGGTGAATGAACCAGCTACAAGCTACTGCATCACAATGGAAGAATGCTTATTTTGAAGACAGGCTACACGACAGTAGCTTAGTTCAATGATGTTTCATATAAAACCACCCACACACAGATTATTCATCACGTATAACAATCCCTCCAACAAAACCCCCCACACATTCATTAATCACCATAAACAAACACCAACCCATTAACACAAAAAACCCACACAAAACCACAAAAATCCCCCAAACTCCAAAATCCCACCTAGCATATCCTCCCACAATCAACAAAATAGCGGGAAAAAAAAAAAAAAAAAATCACTACCTTTTTCAGCTTCAACCAAGAAATCGAAAACCCAGACCCTAAAATAGAGCAAGAGGAACAGAGAAATAGAAAGAGAGCAAGAGAGATAATTAAGGAAAAAGGAAATATTTGAGTTATACAACTCCCACTTCTTCTCTTTTGACTTTATATATATATTTTTTTTTATACACAAGATTCTCCTCCAAATCAAACAGCATTCTTCTGAAATCCATAATAAATTAATTATTAAATAATTCGTAGTACTTGTATCAACCATTTTGTACTTTCACCTCAAAGCTCCTATTTTTTTTTATTATTATTGATAATTCAAAGCTCCTTTCCATAAAAAATAATAATAATAATAATTCAAAAGCTCCTAAACCACTTGATCTCCAACAAACCCACCCTGGCTCACACTCCATCTAGTTCACACATTAGGGTTAAGGTTTTAGGGTTTTGGGGTTTGGGTTTCGGGGTTTCAGGTTAGGGTTCAGGGTTTTGGGTTTCGGGGTGAAGGGTTTCAGGGTTTCGAGTTTATTAGGGTTTTGGGGTTTGGGGGTTAGGTTTTTGGGTTTTTGGGTTTTGGGTCTTGGGTCTTGGGTCTTGGGTTTTTAGGGTTTAGGGTATAGGATATAGGGTTTTTAGGGTTTAGGGTTTTTAGGGTATAGGGTTTACGATTCAGGGTTTTTATGGTTTAGGGTTTTTAGGGTTTTAGGTTTTGGGTTTTTGGTTTGGATATTGGGTCTTGGGTCTAGGGTTTAGGGTTTTTAGTGTTTAGGGTTTTTAGGGTATAGGGTTTAGGGTTTAGGGTTTAGGGTTAAGGGGGTTTAGGGTTTTGGGTATTGGGTTTTGGGGTTTAGGTTGTTGTTTTTGGGGTTTAGGGGTTTGGGGTTTTGGGTTTTGTGTTTTAGGGTTTTGGATTTGGGGGTTTAGGGTTTTGGGGTTTGAGGGTTTTAGAGTTTAGGGGTTTAGGGTTTTAGGTTTAGGGTTTAGGGTTTAAGATTCATAGGGTATAGGATTTATAGGATTGTGGGTTTTGGGTTTTGGGTTTAGTGTTTTTGGGTTTTGGGTTTTTGGGTTTTAGCGTTTAGGGTTTTTAGGGTTTTTGGTTATTGGTTTTTGGCTTTGGGTTGAGGTTTAGGGTTTTTAGGGTTTTGGGTTTGGGGTTTTTGGGTTTTAGGGTTTTAGGATTTAGGGTTTGGGGTTTAAAGGGTATGTGAATACAATTTTGCATTTTTTTTAAATCTGTTCACAATTATAATTATGTGGGGAAAGGTTCACTCAAGAAGAAATGTTCAAAAAAAAAAAAATACATATTATATTTCATGTCTCGAATGAGCTCCTGAAGTAGCAATATCGAGAGCGTAAGTTCAATGAGTACTCTGAACTAATATATCTTGTCTTCTAACCGAGTTTTTATTAGAAAACCACTAGTCTCACCGACTAATTATACACCATTCCCTGAAGTGAATGAAACCTCATTTAATAATTATAGTGGAAATAATGGTCGTTGGCATGAACGTGGTAAGAAAAATCAATATTGAGTATAACGTACTCAAAACTCTTCAAAAAGAAATATCACACATTTCCACCAGAAGTGGAATACCTGAATGTTGCTATTTAATGGGGACTGTTGATCCCAATGGGCTCCTTGAAAGTGATCAAGTTTGTGTTATTCTGTATGTACACTTGTTAGATGTTTTTCCCTTTTCTTTATGGTAAAAAACCATTTGAGCATTTATGAAAAAAGGAGAAAGAAACCCTGCAAAAAAGTGTACAAAATATTTCAAAACTTATATTCCAACAGCTATATTTTTTGAGATTTCAAAATATTTAATTTTTTATACTTCTATCTGATCTTTAAACTTCACTACTGCAAAAAAATTAATTCGTCTGTCTAGTTTCTACTATGCCATTATGGTATCTTTGGATTGCTTTTTTATTTACTTTTGTTGATTAAATGAAACATTCTTTTGAGGTTGAGTTAGGATAGACTTGCATCTGTTTCTGTTCTGTATAAGTTGCTACCATAAGTTTACCTTTATACATATCTATTTAAAAGTTGTTTTGATTAGGCGTAATTTCCTTAAGTTGTAAAGTAAAATGCATTAAAAAATGTTTGCCTGTAATGGGTTTGAAAGTATCAGTACAATTGCAGTTGTATACAAATTGTAAAATATTTTCAAAGTATCACAAAATAAAATATAATAATTTCGCATTCTAATGAGAAAAGGTTATAGAGATTGTCTATTTCTTGATCACTGTATGTGGTGTGCTACTGATTCCTTAATCTTTCATCCTACTTAACAGTGTCATAGTATTAATAAGCCTTTTTTATTATATGCTGGGGGTAATGACTTATTGATCAGACCTTGATTTGTAAACACTTGCATGAGTCGATGCATTTGCAATTCTCTTAATTATCACCTATTACTCTATTAGTCTTTTCTTTTCTAATCAATGTCTGACAGCTTTAGTCGCAAATAAGGCTCTTTTTATACTTATTTATTTTTTCTTTGCACGATATTTGTAGTGATAATGGACAAATTTTGAGGAATGTATTAGTGTACTGGAATCCTGGTTTGCACTTCGGCGATATTCATGTTTTAAAGGCTACCTATGTGAAGGCCTTAGAATCTTTTATTGGAAATGCAAAGTTTGCTATATTCTTCCCTTGTAAAGGTCCACAGTCCTTGGGGGACGAAATAGCAGGGGTTGATTTTGACGGTGACATGTATTGGGTCTCAACAAACCCTCAGGTTGGCATGGCAAATACTGTTACTTTAGTTTCGGATCATTTTTTTCTATTTATTTGCAATCTTTTCAATATATGGTGTAATGGTGTCTATGGTTGCTTTTCTTATCTTGCAGTATTTTGCATTGTACATACGCATCGGGATTTATCTTTTTCTGTGAACTTTATCATTCATTGCCAACATTTAGGTCCGAACTAGTTAAATGCTACTGTAAAAAGTGGTTTCAGCTTGATATAGCCACCACTCCTAAAATCTTCATATGTTGCTCATAGGTACCTGCTTGCATCTTACACTATGATTTTCAATTGGTTGTGTCTCTAACTTTTCACTGAAGCATTATTTTCTTATGTTGTGTGTTCATTATTCTTTCTCATAGTCAATATTCTCCCATGCAATTACTTTGTAACTTGTGATTATGTTGTTTATTGACAGCTCAACCGTAAAACATTGGTTTTTGCCATATTGTTGTCTTCAAAATTTTGATTTTAAACATAAATGGTTTGTTATTGACATGATTTAGCTTCTTTCTACATTGAGAATTTATTATTGAAATTACTCAGCTATTGGAATATTTCAAAAAGAGCGAGCCTTGGACACCGTCTTCTTCAATGCATAATGTGCCCAATCATGATGTCCCCATTAAAAAGCCAAGTGATTTGTCATGCAAGGAACTTGAGGAAGAGCTTTTTAAGCTATTCCTTACAACTAGGTTTAAGCCAAGGTATGCACTCAGTCTTGTACCTTTAATTTTCGCTATAATGTAACGCTTATGCAGATTTCATTAAGCTTTACAATCTTGTGTCTACTATTTTCCCCGTATTTTCTGATAATCATCCTAAATTCAACTTTTTGATTTTGTAATAAACAATTATAGGCCAGAGAAAAATGCTTTTATTTTGAAAATCATTTTATTTTTTATTTTTTAAATTGATTACTCTTTTGAAGTTTCAAATTATTGTTGGATCTCAAAAAACCGCTGGGGTGTGAATTTGTAATGCCAAACAAAAATCAGACAGAAGTCCTAATATGTTATTTTCCACTAGCAAGTTATATGATTTAATCATTACCTCACAAAAAAGTGTGGTGGTGGACGATCTGTCTTATTGGAACTGAGACCATGGTTACCAGTATGGTATTTTCTTTGAGTTGTTTCTTGTGTAAAAAATCTGGCATGCTAAGATAACATTTCATTAATATGAGGTCATGATGCTTAAATTCAAAATACTTTCTGCCGTTTACAGTTATGCCGTGAGTGAGGCCGCTGATAGCTGGCTGGCATTAATGGACCAGCTACTGATTCTGGGGATGATTGTATTGAACAGAAAGATCGTGTGAAAGCAAACATACTGCAGCTGATTGATATATACTATGATGCTTTGGATGCACCCAAAAAGGGTGGACAAAAGGTTAGTGGTATAGCTTCTTTCATAATTTGATAGGTATTCAGGCTCGTTATCAGGATCTTCCGTTACTGTGACTATGTACCAGTGTCCATGTAGTTATGTATGAATTTAGACTGAATATCTTGTGATTACCGCTATTCATATCATGACATTTTCAGGCTGAAGTTATTCAAAACTCACCACCTGATCGCCTCTCCTGTTTTAAACTCCAAAGCTTGTTTTTAGAGTAGATTGCATTGAGGCCATGCAACAACTAGTACAGATGAGTTCTCACTGGATGAAAGATTCATCCATTTATATCAGGATATTGTTGGGAGCTCCTTGTGGTATTTAGAATTCTATATGTATACATATGTAGATATACACTCACAATTTTTAATTTAGCTATTTTATGTTCTTGATTATTGATCTCCCAAGTTGCCATGTAGTGACTGGTTCTATCTTGAAAATGGTTTATTGATTTATTATTATTATAATTATTTACAGATTGAAGTCCCGAGAGAATTGAAGGCAGAGTTGTTTCCACATTTATATGGAGAGGGAGAATTCTTTCAAGTCAACATCTATTTTGGGTTTAATTTATGATATAGTTAATTCATATCAAGCAGAATATCTCTCCATGAAAGGTGAGGATTCTTTATATTAAGATTGCAATTTTTTTTTTTTTTCCATTAGTTTTTCCCCCATGATATGTTTAATGAATAAGACAAGACATGATAAATCAAATGTTTTAAAGGATAGAAGGTTGAATTCAGTGGCAAATTGTGTGATAATGCCACCAGCGAATGAATCCTAGCCTTGCAAGAGCATGATTGACAAAGGTTCATGCAGATCCTATCTATGGCACTCTGTCCAATACCAATTTTGATGCGATTAACCTTTACAATTGATGCTCCCTGTTACTTCTTCACTAACAGTTGCGTTGTTATTGGGTAGGCTCAATTGAACCTGATATAAAATAGATGCTTACTATTTGTGGTTATTTTAGTTAGTTGATATGTGCTTTGTTTTGTTTCACAGGTGGACTTAAAGATTTGCTATCTGATGCTTGTCAGTTGATGAAGCGAATAACACAGTTGCTGAAGAAACAAAAATATGGTGATGCAGAAAATGGAGAACCAAAAAGCTAAGACAATGATGCTTCTTCAAATTTGTGCTACATATATACAAGTTCGACAAAGGTTCTTGACTGGTCAAATATTCTGAGACTTCATTGAAAACATATGTAGATACTAGACAAAACAAGTGAAGCAATGCGAATTACATTATTTGAATTGTACACCACCCTGGACATAAATTTTATGTAATTATTTAATACAAGTACCTGGGTTTTTTGTTGAAAATATTAAATATATATTTTGTAAATTTTATAGTGTAAATTTTTGTTCCGGATTTTCTCAAGTGCAACATAGGCTTTTGCTTGTGGCGCGCACAAATTGCTTGATGTGATGAAATGTTACAACGAAACTTAAGTAATTGTTACTTTTATGAAATAACAAGAAGATTAATGTGTATTAGAACAATTTTTTTTATTTGCCTCTGTTTTAATTATTTAATTATGCTTATTATTCTTGGAATTATGCTTATTATTCTTGGTGAAGCCAATTTTTTTTCTCAACTCATTTCTTGTAATGCATTTCTTCTATATTTACTACAATTTGGTGCAAATTTATAAACAATTCATTTATAAAGAAAAATCCAAAAAGATTTAGGTCACCTTATATCTTTTATATGCATTGAAAATGGAATGGGTTGATACTATTTAAATAATTTCATGCATTTATCAGTTTCTAACTTTTTAAAATAATTTGCTAGTGAATGATAAAGCCCAGTTCATGCAATCATGCATTCTCTTTTCCTAGATTGCTAATGTGTACCACATACAAATTCACAAAATAAATTTTATATGGAACTCTTCTATTCAACAGCCATGGAATTTCAAACAATTTATAGTATTTTCCGACTTTGATTGGCGGTTATAGTAAATATAGTAAATTCCATTGGAATGAAGTTTTTGTAACATAATATCCTTGGAAGAAAATAAATAAATATGTGGAATGAAAGTTATTTGCAAATCATTAAAATAAATTATTAATTTGAAAAAAAAAAATATATATATATATATATATATATATATATATAATTAGATTTCATTCTCAAAATAAATTACAGTTAAATGAAAAAAAAAAAAATTAGGATTATTTTAAAGAGTTAATCAATTGAAAATGTGAATGTAGTTACTTGGCGCAATTACTTCTATTTGTGTTTAATTAAAAAAAAAAAAAACATAATTATAAAACTTCTTGTAGTAAAAGAGGCAAATGCAATCGGTCATTTTTTTTACCACATCTAAATACCATTGGTCACTCTATTTTACTAATGAATAAGCGATCAATTAATCGTATTTTGTCTTAGAATTGATCGATCACAAATTTTATTGAAGAAACAAGTGATTGATCGTTGTTTTCTCAGAATTTATGAAGTAACATAATATTAACGACTGATCAAAAAATTTATGAGAACATTTGGATCGATTGGATTTTGTTCAGAGCCTAATACAATTGATCGAATGATTTATTGAAGAAAAAAGTGATTGATCAGTTTTTGCCCAGAATTTTTGAAGGACATAATATAAACGATCGATCGAAAAAATTTATGAGAATATTTTGATCGATCGCATTTTGTCCAGAGCCTAATACGATCGATCGAAAAAATTATTGAAGAAAAAAGTGATTGATCGATTTTTTCCCAGAATTTTTGAAGAACATAATATAAACGATCGATCGAAAAAATTTATGAGAATATGTTGATCGATCGCATTTTGTCCAGAGCCTAAAACGATCGATCGAACAATTTATTGAAGAAAAAAGTGATTGATCGGTTTTTTCCCAGAATTTTTTAAGAACATAATTTAGGTCTTCATCTTTGGAATCAACTGAACTCATACCTGCTGTGTGCTTGAAATTGTGAAGTAACATAAATAGCATATTTGGACATATGTAGTATATTAACATATTAGATGCCAACTAAATAGCTATTTCATTGTTGCATAGTTACTATTCATATAACTACATATTTAATATAGGTTGCCAAAATCATAAGTGTTGAATGCATTATTACCTTTCATGGATAACATCTGAATGATTGGGTCAAATCCAATTATAGAATTGTTGTTGTTGTGTATTTGGATCTGATGAATGGTATATTGACAAGTTGCCCTGAAAATATTGACAAGTTGCAATAATTTTGATAAAAAAAAAGTAATTGATAATTATGGCCTATCAAAAAAAAAATTATGGCCTATCAAAAAATATTATTAAGACTATAACTCTATTTATAAACTTGACCTATCAAAATATAATAGGAAGACCGTAATAAAAAAAATAAATAAAAATAAAAATAAAAAAGTAGCAAAATCCGTAGAGATATTCATTCGAATTCCAAAATTCATTTTTTGAGTGATTGTTGAACTTAATATTGTTTTTAAAAATAAATAAATTAAGTTTTTTTTTTTTTTATATTATTTTTTATATAAATTTATTTTAACAATTAACCAGAGAAACCGACCAATCGCTTTATCCTTAAGTATAATACAGCGATCAATCAAATTTGGCGGTGTTTTTTGTGTAACATTGACCGATCGTAAATTTCTTTTAAAAAAAATGTGACCAATCGGTTTTGGCTCTGTGTAAATTTGACCGATCGTAAATTTCTTTTACAAAAAAGTTTGATCGATCGATTTTGGTTCTGTGTAACTATTGACCGATCGTAAATTTCTTTTACAAAAACGTTTGATCGATCGGTTTTGGTTCTGTTTAACTTTTGACCGATCGTATAATTGTTCATTAAAATTACGATCGGTCAATTGTACTGGGCTCTTATTTAAACTAGTATTTAACCATTTACCATGTGGTGTGGAACATGTTCAATTCCTCTTGTGAGATTGAATCAATGGAATTAAATATATAATTTCTACTTTTATTTTCTTTTTAAGAAAAATATACGAAGCACTCATTTGAAATTATAATTGAATGGTGCTGTAAATCTCTTAATCCATTAAGAGAGTCCTCTAAAATCTATTTTCTTAATCCCGACTCACTTCTTTCTCTCACACAGACACGATTACTATTTACTCTGTTTTAAATCATATGACATTTTACTCAACCAAAAATAAATAAAAATCATATGGTATATCTTTTACCGAAACAAAATAAAATAATCATATGATAAGTAATTTAGTTATTATTATGGTGTTTAACTAAAACTCTACTATTTATATATATTAATCAACTTTTGTCTAATTTTATCTATTAATGCCACCATTGATACAAGAATATAACTAAAACTCTATTTTTTAATATCTATTATTTGTGCGACCATCATTGATACTAGAGTATAACTAAAATTCTATTTTTTTAAATCTATTAATCCACTTTTAGGTGTAATTTGATATTTTAATGTGACTAGACTTTAAATAAAACTCTACTATCTATCAATCCACCTTTTGTTTGCTAAATGGAAAATGGAAAACTGATTTAAAAAAAAAAAAAAAAATTATGGCCTATCAAAATATAATAGGAAGACCGTAAAAAAAATAATAATAATAAATAAATAAATAAAAAAGAAAAATCCGTAGAGATATTTATTCGAATTCCAAAATTCATTTTTTGAGTGATTTTTAGTTTTTATATATAATATCTTATTAGTAGTTTTTTTGTGCACTGCACGGGTTTGCGACTAATTTTCAAGAAATAATAATCGATCACTATTTTAATGAAGCAAAAGATCGATCGGTCACAATTTTTCCATAGGCAATAATGGTGATAAAACAAATAATTGGTCTCATTTCTTGTAAAATGGAATCAAATTTTGGTGGCTATGACAGCTTGGGTTCTTCAGTAACTTTTGTGTCAATATTAGTATTTGTGGTGATAAAAATTATATATTTGTTTTAGTAATTGTAATTGGTCTATCGTTTTGTAAAAATTGTCTCTACAATGGCAATAATTTTGATAAAAAAAGTAATTGATAATTATGGCCTATCAAAAAAAACAAAAATTATGGCCTATCAAGAAATATTATTAAGACTATAACTCTGTTTATAAACTTGACCTATCAAAATATAATAGGAAGACCGTAATAAAAAATAAAAAAATAAAGTAAAGTCCAAAATCCGTAGAGATATTTATTCGAATTCCAAAATTCATTTTTTGAGTGATTTTTAGTTTATATATATAATATTATATTAGTAGTTTTTTGTACATCGCACGAATTTGCGACTAGTTTTTTGTAAAATGTAATCAAATTTTGGTAGGCTATGATGACTTGAGTGATTGTTAGTAACTTATTTATAGATTTTGGGACTTGGGTGATAAAAGCTAAAAATTTTGTAGATCAATGTATTTTGGTGATAACAGTTGTAAAAATATCTTTAAAACTGTAATCAATCTCAGATGTAGTAAAATTTATATCTAAAAATGAAATTTAGGTGATAAAAACCGTAATTTGTCTCATTTCTTGTAAAATAGAATCAATTTTGACGGTTATGACGGCTTGGGTTATATTTAGTAATTATTGTGTAAATTCTAGTATACTTGGTGATAAAAAATATATCTTTCTCTTAGGAATTGTAATTTCTCTATCATTTTGTAATTGTTTTGTTTATAATTGCAATTATAGTGTTAAAAAAAGGAATTTGTCTCATTTTTCGTATAATGGAATCAAGTTTTGGCGGTTATGACAGCTTGAGTGATTGTCCGTAACTTATTTGTAGATAAATGTATTTGGGTGATAACAATGGTAAAAATGTCTTTGAAACTGTAATTAGTGTCAAATGTAGTAAAATGTATATCTAAAAATGAAATATAGGTGATAAAAACCGTAATTTGTCTCATTTCTTGTAAAATAGAATCAATTTTGACGGTTATGACGGCTTGGGTCATATTTAGTGATAAAAAATATATCTTTCTCTCAGGAATTGTAATTTCTCTATTATTTTGTAATTGTTTGTTTATAATTGCAATTAGGGTGTTAAAAAAAGGAATTTGTCTCATTTTTCGTATAATGGAATCAAATTTTGACGGTTATTACGGCTGATGTGATATTTTGTATTTTTTGTGTAAATATTAGTACTTTTATGATAAAAATTGTAAATATGTGTCATGCTTTGTAATAACTCTCATTTTCAGTACTTAAGGTGTTCAATATTATGAATTTGGTGTTAATTCATGTAAAGGGTGTCAATTTCAGTAAAAATTTGGCGGCGGTGAATTGTAATATATGTGTAAAATACTGTAAGAAATTGATAAAATTTGTATTTTTGTGTCAATTTCTGTATTAGAATGTACTTTTGTAATAGGTGTGTTATTTATTGTAATCTACATGTCAATATATGTAAAACCGGTGACCTGAACAACCGGTTATAATTTTTTCAAAAAGACAAAATTGCCCTGACTAGAGGCTCTAGTCACGGGATATAAGTATTTTCCGAGAGTAGGGATTCTCTCTCACTCTCTCTGTACTTGTATCGTCAAATCCTTTTATTTACTTGTTGCAAAAGGGTCTTCAATTTTTGAGGTGGTTGTTGCTTCTGTTGAGTAAATTGCTTGACTTCTTTTGTGGGTCTAAAGTCTAAACTTCTTTCAAAATCTGGAGCTTCTTGGTTTATTTGTTTTGTCTTTGGTTTTTTACAGAGTTGTTGTTTTTTGGAAATGGGAGAAACATCCAAAGATTGGAACAAATGGGCAGAGGACATTTATTGGAGCCATTTCCAAACTATTCACTTCACTCAGTTTCTCCTCAGAGGTTATGAAAGGCAGCTTGTAAGTTTAATGATTTTTCTTTTTCGGTTCTGTGAAATTTATGTTTATGAAAACACAAAGGTGGTAGCTTTCCATGGTCTTTAAAAAAATTGTTGAACATGCCTTTTAGAAAGTAAAATGTCCTTTCTTTTACATGGAAGAAGTGGAAGCTTTGGGGTTGGCTTCTTGTTCAATGTACATGTTCTTGTGGAGTACAGGAAAACCAAAAATATTCAGATCAAGGTGACAGAGTGGAATAAGTTCCACATTTTGTTACTCGAAAAAGATCAAAAAATTTACATCAGAGTTGCAAAAGAAAAGTAAAAAGATATGATTTCAGTTTTATTTTTTATTTTTTTCTTCTCCTTTTTTAATTGCACTTTGGTAACTCCAGGCAACTCAAATTGATAACATTCCAAGTTAGAAGCATATCAGTATTTTATGTCATAGAACCTCTCCATATGCTTACGAAATGGACAAGCCAATCTATGGTCAATATTTTCTTTAGAAAATTATTCAGTAATCCTGGAGTACAAATAAATGTGTAGGGTCCTACCATGAATTTAATTACTCATTTTTTTTTTTCACAAAATCTTAAAATCAGTTAGCATTCTTTCAAACAATTTACTCAGGCTGCGTATGGATACTTGGATTTGGATTTGGATTTGGATTTTAAATCAATAAATTTGAAATGCCTTAATTTCAAATTCATTGATTTTAAAATTTCTTGTTTGGATCCACTTATACAAGAGAGGATTTGAAATTTAGAATTTTGAAATCCATAAATTGACCAAAATACATAAAATCACCAAAATAACCCCAAAACCTCTAAAATAATTAAAAAAATTCTCCAAAACCTCAAAAATGACTAAAATACCCCTAAAATCACTAAAGTCCTCAAAACAACCCCGAAAAAGTAAAAAATGACCAAAATACCCCAAAAAACACCAAGATGACCAAAATATCCCTAAAATCATCAAAATAATATTAAAATCTCTAAAACAACCAAAATACCCCCCTAAACTTATTTTTTTGATCAAAATGCCTCTAAAATCACTAAAATACCTATAAATTGACCAAATATATAAAATCACCAAAATGATCAAAATAACCACGAAACTTCTAAAATGACAAAAAAAAAAAAAAAAAAAAAAAATCCCCAAAAGCCTGTAAAATGACCAAAATACCCTTAAAATCACCAAGATAGTCAAAACAATCCTAAAATTGACCCACAACATAAAATCATCAAAATAACCAAAATAACCCCAAAAACCTTTAAAATGATCAAAATATTCTCGAAAGCTCTAAAATGACTAGAATACCCCAAAAATCTTCAAAATGGCCAAAACAACACCAAAACCCAAAAAAATGATCATAATACCTCGAAAAGACCAAAATACCCCTAAAATCACCAAAATAACCCCGCAAAACTCTAAAACAACCAAAATACCCCCTAAACCACTAAAATGATCAAAATACCTCTAAAATAACCAAAATACCTAAAATTGACCCAAAACATAAAATCATCAAAATAACCTCAAAACCTCTAAAATGATCAAAATATCCTTGAAACCTCTAAAATGATCAGAATTCTCCTAAAATCTTCAAAATGGCCAAAATAACCCCAAAACCTAAAAAATAATCATAATACCGCGAAAAAAACAAAATACCCCTAAAATCACAAAAATAACCTTGAAAACTCTAAAACAACCAAAATACCTTTTAAACCTCTAAAATGATCAAAATACCTCTAAAATCACCAAAATGAAAATAATAATAATAATAATTAATAAATAAAAAAAATACCAAAACCATATATTGGAGTTTTCGAGGTTATTTTGGTCATTTTAAAGGTTCCAAGTGTATTTGATCATTAAGGAGTTTTCGGGATTATTTTGGTCATATTGGAGCTTTTGCGGTTATCTTGGTTATTTTAGAGATTCATAGTGTATTTTGGTTATGATAGTTTTTCCAGGATTATTTTGGTAATTCTGGAATTTTCCGGGTTATTTTAGGGTTTTTTAGTGTATTTTGGTCATTAGAGTGTTTCGGGTTTATTTTGGTTATTATGGTATTTCTAGTGTTATTTTGGTCATCTTGGAGTTTTGGGGGTTATTTTTGTCATTTTAGGGGTTCAGTGTTATTTTGGTCATTATGGTGTTTCCAAGGTCATTTTGTAGTTTTCAGGAGTTATTTGGTCATTTTAGGGGTTCCTAGTGTATTTTGGTAATTATGATGTTTCTGGGGTTAATTTGGTTATATTGGAGTTTTTAGGGTTTTCTTGTTCATTATAGGGTTTTGATATTATTTTAGTCATTTTGGAGTTTTCGGGGTTATTTTGGTCATTATGGTGTTTACGGGGTTATTTTGGTCATATTTCAATTTCTGGGGTTATTTTGGTTATTTTATGGGTTCGGTGTTATTTTGGTCATATTTGTGTTTCGGGATTATTTTGGTCATTATTGTGTTTCGGGGTTATTTTGTTCATTTTGGAGTTTTTGAGGTTATTTTTGTCAATTTAGGAGTTTTGTGTGCATGTTGGTCATTATGGTGTTTCTTGGGTAATTTTGGTCACATTGGAGTTTTCAGGGTTATTTTGGTGGTTTATTGATATTTTGGTCATTTTAGGAGTTTTGAGTGTATTTTAGTCATTATGGTGTTTTCTGGGGTTAATTTGGTCATATTAGTGTTTTCAGGGTTATCTTGGTTATTTTAGGAGTTCGATGTTAATTTGGTTATTTTGGTGTTTTTAGAGTTATTTTGGTAATTTTGGAGTTTTAAGGTTATTTTGGTCATTATGGTGTTTTCGGGGTTATATTGGTCATATTAGAGTTTTCGAGGTTATTTTGGTCATTTTAGGAGTTCAGTATTATTTTAGTCATTATGGTGTTTCTAAGGTTATTTTGGTCATTTTGAAGTTTTCGGGGTTATTTTTATCATTTTAGGTGTTCCGTATGTATTTTGGTTATTTTAGGTGTTCTGAGTGTATTTTGGGGATTATTTTGGTCATTTTTTATTTTTTGAGTTTATTTCGGTCATTTTAGGATATTGGCCATGAGTATTTTTTTTTTATCATGTTGGTAGTTTTGTGGGTATTTTGGTCATTTTGGAGATTTTTGAATTATTTCGGTCTTTTAGAAGGTTTTTTTTTTGTCATTTGGTATTTTGTGGGCATTTTAATCATTTTAGAGCCTTTAGATATATTTTAGAGGTTCTAATAATATTTTATTTATTTTGAGTGTTGGCATCTAATGGGAGGATTTGTGAAATTCCTACCCTAAGAAGTCATTTGAAATCCATAGATTTGGGCCTTTAAAATCCTTGATGGATTTGGCCCAAATCCAAATCCTAATGGTTTTAAGTCATCCAAACAAAGAATTTGGATTTGGACCCTCAAATCCAAATCCATAAGCCCAAATCCACCCCATCCAAACAGACCATCAGTGATATGATATTATGAATTATGTGGAGTGGTATTATAGGTTTTTCTAAAACTAAAAATCTTCATTATGAAGTGGTCAGTCTACTTCATAGAGAGAGAATATTAAATTCAAATGAAGGGGTTTTGTTCCCATTGATGGAGAACATAGTGTCAAGGAGTCTTAATTTACATTTTGGTGCAATTTTTGCTTTAATTGATGAATTTCTGCTGAGGTTATATGGGGATGTTAGAAATTTTGGCCAATTATAAGTTCCAGCATATTTTTCCTGCAACACTTTGCCCCTCCTGCATTTGTCTCGTTTGACTATGTTTGTGCTGAAATTTCAGGCTATCCCCCAAAAATTTGTTGACAATCTGAAAAAGAAGCTGCCTCAAAGTGTGACCCTTAAAGGTCCTAGTGGTTTAACATGGAATGTAGATTTGACGACTAATGATGATACATTGTTCTTTAACCATGGTTGGCAAGAATTTGTCCAGGATCATTCTTTGAAAGAGACTGATTTGTTGGTCTTTAGGTACGATGGGGGGTCACAGTTTGATGTTTTAATCTTTGACGGGAACAACTTGTGTGAGAAGGGGGCTTCATATTTTGTCAGAAAACGTGAGCATACTGAACATGACACTGGATGCATTAAGAAAAAATTAAGGAAGGGTTCTATCGACGATGTTCTTACCCCTTCTCTGACTGCTAACAAAAGGACTTGGCAGAATGCTAGGCAGTGTGTTGGGAGCAAGGAACCTGCTACTACTGGAAAGTCCCTCCCAAAATTTGTTCTTAGTGATTACAATGATGACAGTGATTTTCTTTCGAAAGGCTTGAAACTGGTGTTATAAGCCACTCAAAGAAGATATTGAGTTGGATAGGAGCTAGAGAAGAAAAGAGGTAAATCAATAAATTACACCATTTTGTGTTGATTTTTATTTGCACTGGAGATCTAATCTAATTTTGAGTTAGTTGCATCAGTTAGTTTGAGAGTGATGGTATTCTTTCTCTATAAACAAGCATAGTTATATATATGTATATTTTCCAAGGTGACTAACTACTTTGCTGCCAATATCACTGTAAAGATAACTACTCTTTTATTTTGGCATTGTTGTTTCTTTCAGGGCTGATGTTGGGTAGATTGAGCTGTAGTCAAGCATTATCAGTCTCTTTTAGATGGAAGGAAAGTTTTTGGATACATTGATAAGTTTGTGGGTTTTATCTTCTCATGTCCATATGATGTAGTTTTAAAAGACTCTGTCTAGGATGCTCTGAAATTAACTGTTAGTATCTTTTTAAAGTTTGCAAGACTCTTTTAAATGGTTAATATGCTTTTGCTGACATCCGATGCTAGACTGTCAGTTTATTCTGTATAGACACAATATTTAACAGAAATGCAAGCTTGAAGGAAAAATAACAAAGAAGGAGAGAAAGCAGAGAGATGAATCTGAACTGAATTACATGAAAATGCTTGCTTGATTCTTATTGAATAGAAGCAATGCTTCTTATATACACTGTAACAGAAAGTGTAAATAACAGAATCGTAATGCTGAACAGAAAAACTAACTAACTGCAATTCTCTCTCACCAATAAACTTATAACATGTGTACAATCAGTTATAAGTAATAACTAAGCTAAACTACATGCAGTATATACTATTGTATATCTATTATATAAACTAATAGGTGAAGCTGAGAGATTTTTTTTTGTCTTCTCCCAAACTTGCCACATCAGATTTACCTATTCCCACATCATTCCAAATCTCATGCCCCACTTTTCTTTTATTTTGTTAGGCTTTTATGATCCGGCCCACTTTCCTTTTTATTTTGTTGGGCTTTTATTATTTTAACGTTTTTCAGCTTTATAGTTTTGACACTTCAGGTTTTTTTTTTTTTTTAATCTTCACCGTTTACTCCTATACCCTAAGTTTTCTCTCTCATCCCACCTTTTCTCTTTTCTCTTCTCTCTGCCTCACCTCCGCCCCCATCATCTTCAGGCGTTAAACTCCTCCCATATTCCCCTGTGTGATTTTTTTACTTCCCCATTAAATCCAACTCGCCGTTTCGCCCCCCTCCAACCCTCTCTCTTTCGACTCTTCCTCTCCCCATCGTTAATTCCCTCTATTGCCGCCCCTCATTAAAATCGTAGAGGTTTTCTATTAAAACCCACCTTCTCTCTTCGATTTTCTCATGCTCGAAGCCTTCCCCATCTCTCAACAGTGAATTATCGGTGGGCAGCCTTCTTGAAGCTGCTAAAACTAAGAATTCAGATCTTTCGAGTCCAGAAAGCTGGAGATCAGTGTTCATGATACCAGGGGTGCTCTGCGTCATCAGCTCCCTTGGATTTTTATTCCTCTCAACTGGGGAGAGGATTTTCGACTGAGGTAAGCTTATTGTAATTGTCACACAGCTCATTACTACCATTTTTTTATGGAAATATATCTGCTCACAGAGCCCTTCAATACCTGTTTCAGCATACAATTATGCACATGAATGGTATATATAAAAGTGTGTAAATTAAACCCATAAAGTGAAGTGTTCAGCATTGAGTAGATTAACTATTAGAAAAATCAATTACATGGAGCTCAATTGCCCATGCTTTTCTGATCTCTACTATACAAATTGAGCAGGCTTAGCTTAGGCACATGTAAGATTTTCTTTTTTTCAACATGTTCAAGTGTAGTTTGACACCATACAGAGAATCAAGGTGCAATTAGTGGAGCTGTAAACCTGGGCAACCATATTGGTGAATCAGATTGTTAATTGTACAATCCCCTTAATCTTAAGATGGGCTATGGGTCGTGGGTCTCGGTCAACAGTGAATCATCGGTGGGCAGCCGTGGACTATGTTGGTGAGTTTTTCTTTTTTAAATTTGGGAATTGTTGATTAGTTTGTAGATTTTGGTAGGGATTTTTTTAAAGAGACTTTTAAGTGTTGATTTAGCCGTTTAGCATGTTGGTTTTTTCTACAAATTGCTATATCTCCTAGGTGTTCGACCAAAGTCTTCTAAGAGGATCTTTGATGTCCTCTGTAGAAAAAGGTGAAATCATTAAAAGGTATCCATATACCTCGGATACATTTATAACAGATTGTGTCTTCTCTCTTACCAGGTCCATATGATGATGCAATTACTGATAAGTTCAGAAAGGATGGAATTCTTTGTCCCATTCCTCAGGTACCCTTTATACTCTGCTTCAGTTACTCTCCATGGTGGCGCAATGGTAAGCTTCAAATTTGAAGCACTTTATTCAGAAGCTTAAGATTGGTTGTATTCAAGTGCTAAGTGAACGTATTTGTTTTTATTTTCTTGTAAGCATAGATTTAACATTGACCTGATTTTGGTAGCTTGGAAATTGAAAAATTGAAAATTGATTTTTTCATTCAATGTTGAAGTATGGTCATTTAACAAGAGAATAAGATTATTGCAACCACTTATTAATTAAATTTGTATCATATTTGTGGTTTGTTAGTTTAATTTTAGGATTATGTTAGTTAGACCTTTAAAAAGCTTATTTCAAGTTCTCAGCCTCCAAAGACAAAGAAAGCAGTGCTCAGCAGGTTAGTTCTGAGTCTGCCAAGTTTGAATAAAAAGAAAAGGCACAACATGAGTTCTAAGGCAAACATCTTAAGCAGAAATGTCCAACTAGCAAAAAACCGAACCATGCATAGTACTTCTCACTAGGTAGTAGAAGCACCATTGCACGTTTAACTAAATATCCGATTGGAGGCCAACTTCTAGGAGTGACAGCTCCCCAGTGCCAATATTCTTTCCCTGCAATGCAATAACCTGTGTGATTATATTTATCGTGTAAATACAAGAACAACTAAAGTGAATTGCCTTAGTGGTGTTGGAAATGTTTCTTGATGCATAATACTACCTCTTCATGCTCCCAGAGTTTCAGAAATATTAATTAACATGAAAAGTTGTTCCTTAGCTTAGGTTTTAATACGTACACTTTCCATTGATGTGCTGCCTGGAATTATAGGATTGATGTATCCAGTGGGCGCACCCTCAAGAAGTGTTTTGGTGCTGTATTGAATGCACTGCAATGCGTAAATGGATGTACCATGTGGCCACAGGGTGAATTCATCATTTTAGTACATTCAAGAATTTGTTGATCAAGTATATATATATATAAAAAAAGAAAAAAGAATCTGTTGGTCAGGTGAAGGTCAAATGTACTATGAGACCAACCGGTACAATTCCCCTAATCTTTTACAAGTTTGGATAATTTGACATGGTTGCAATGCATGCTTAATATGTGTAATAATTTTACAGGGAGTGAAAAATAGTTTGCCAAGTATCTCTATTGAACACCTAGATCCAACTTAGATAATCTGCCTTCCTTGATTTACCTGGGCACATACTTCATTTTAAATGAATCATATGAAACAATATTGATTAATTTATTTTGTAAGTTGTTGAATACAAAGCTGAATTTGGAACAATTCATGTATTGTGCTTTTCAAATAGACTTTTTCAATTTAGATTTTGTTGAATATAAGCTTGCAACATGTCATTTGGGCTCTACAACATAGCTCTTGGTGAGATTTTCTTGAGGTTGGTCTGTATTTTTTATGTTTGTAATTTTCCTATCAAATTTAATGCTAAAATATGTCTAAACTTCTTGGATGATTGTAGTTTTTTCTTAGCTTCATTATTTTCTTTGGATGAAGAACAAGTACTAAGGGGAAGAACATGAATGCAAGAACAACCATGTTTCTCCACCAAATTGCTTCAAAGGACATTCTCACCGTTCACTTTAAGCTACATGTTTTTTTAATTACTAGAAAATGTTTGACTCCATGTACTTCCGTTTTTAAGGAATATATTTTGGTTTGAAACTCTGTATATAATGAGATTTTCATAATATCCAAAGTTGAGATTCCATGTGCCTTTTTTGGTGATTGTGATATAAAAAATCTTGGAGTAAATTGTCCAAGAACAAGTTTCTGAATATTTTGTAGTTTTAAGAATTCTCCACTAATCTTTCTTTGGCAAGGTAAGTCACCTTGATTGTCCAGTCACAACAAAAAAAATTTGGTGAACAACAATTTTTTTTTTTTAATTCACTTATGTCTATTTTTTCTTATGAATGATTTCATCAATAAAAAAAAAAAAAAAAGGTTCATGAGGGGCAAACATACCTCATTACAAGTATGGCTCATGAGGAGAAAACATATTACGAAACCCATTTGCCATTTTAGCTCCCCTTTTTTTATTTTTTATTTTTTATTTTTATTAGATAATATGCGAATTTAACGACAATGGAAAACAACTACTCTTATCAATACTTAACCAACCAAATGGAAAGCATCTACTACAAAATTGTCGAAGGATCCTTCGTCATACTACTTTAGGAACAAAAAAATTCCGTGTATCCAACAAACAAGAATGCAATAAGGAGGGAGTTGGTCATTGGGACCGTGATTTTCCATACCCTTATGGAAATGATGAATTATATGTCAAATGCAAGATGTGTTCAATCGACTTGGAAATTTATAAATTAGCAAATAAATTATGGTAGGATTTAATGTAACCTTATGTTATGTCTTAAATTAGAATGCTTTATAATGTGTCTGAATAATTCACTCTTTATAGCCCATTGCTTTTTTATTGGAGTTGTAATTTTTATTAACTACGTAAAATATGGATATGAATAGTCACTTTAACAAATACATTATTAAGGCGGACTATTGATTTTCCCATATGAAAAAAAATCCGCGCATCGCGCGGGTCCCACGACTAGTTAGAAGTATTCCTAAACTACATGTCGTATGTATAACATCTTCTGCATAACAACTTCTGCATAACTTGATCAGCTTCTGCATAACTTGTAATCTTCTACATAACAGCTTCTACATAACTTGATCAGCTTCTGCATAACTTGTAATCATACTAAGCCTTCCTTTCATTCTTATATCTCAATACTCCCCCTCAAGATGGAGCATATATGTTGTTGACTCCCATCTTGGTAACCAAAGAATGAAACTGATGTGATCCTAAAGGCTTAGTCATCAAATCAGCTAATTGGTTTTGAGAAATCACATGAAGTGTTCTAACCAATCCTTCTTGAATTTTCTCTCGAATTAGATGACAATCTAACTCAATGTGCTTAGTTCTTTCATGATATACAGGATTTGCAGCAATGTGTATGGCTGCTTGACTATCACAAAATAACAAGGCTTCTTAAGAGTGAGTGATCTGAAAGTCTTTGAGCAAGGGAATCAGCCACATTAGTTCACAGACAACAGCTGCTGTCATAACCCCATTTTTACCCAAGGGATTTCCTCGGGTGTCGGCACGAAAAATGAGACAGCCCGAACCAAGCCGACCTGATCTGACGAAGGCCCGCCACATCAAATAACCTCGAAACGGGATCTGGAGCACATTGCCCAAAATCCGACCAAGTTTTCCGAAGGTTGACCAAGGTTGACCGAAGTTTGACCGAGCCGTTTCCGACCCGACTAGGGTCCACCATGCCGAGAAACCCTCAAAATGTGATCCGGGATACATTTTCCAGAATTTGGAGAGCTTTGACCGAATTCGACCAAGTTGACCAAGGTTGACCAAGTTTGACCAAGTTTGACCAAGGTTTGACCGGACCATTGACCAGATCGAAAGCTGAATCGAACTGACCGCTCCTTGACCATTCTGAAAAGCATGATGAGAGCTTCGATTCGGTACTTTATGGGCCAAAAACGGACAAGAAACGAGGGAGTTATGGTCAAAACTGTGAAAAAACGGTCCAACACTTAGCCAAATTTTGCTAAGTGTTGTCGACAAAACAGCCTATTTGGGAGGCGACGTTTGTGCATAGACTCTCTCCGACCCGCTGCAACTTGGTCCGCGAGCCAAGACCCTTGAACAAGAGGTTTGCTTCAGCTACCACGCGCAACTTCCGGATCGTCAAGAGCTCCTTCGGTCAGGCCGGAATCTCAATCAAAAGATGACCCCTTGGCATAAGGAACATTCCAACGGCCTCTTCGCAAGATCATATCTTAAGAACCTAAGCTCGCCTCTGTGCAAGGCCTGTACCGGTGAAAAGTAGGTAGCACAAGCTTTCTGACGATACCAAGATCGTCGAAATCCGATATCGGGAGCTACGTCTACCACGCACGCAGAAACAGGCCGACGAAATAAGGCTGTGCTGAAAATTCCAGAACTTTCCCATCGACGTTCCCACGCTTGCGCGCAGAGTCTTCCTGACTCGCAACAAGTTGATCCGCGAGCCCGGGCACGTTGGAAAGAAGACACATTCATGCACGACGTGGAACTCTCGGACGCCAAGATTTTACCGGGTCTAGCCGGAATCCCGATCGGAAAACTGTCCTCAAACGGACCAAAAACACTCCGGCGGCCTCTGTTCGCGGGTCCGTATCTCGCAAACCCAAGCTCGGATTCCCGCAAATCTGGAACCTTGCAAAATTAGGCAGCGCAAGCTTTCCGACGGTACCAAGAACGTCGAAATCCGACATCGGGAGCTAGGTCAAATACGCGCGCGAACTGGGACAAGATTTAAGAAAAAGCGCACTAGGAACAAAACGCATTTTTCCTCCCGGACAGCCGCCTTCGCGCGCAGAGTCTTTCCTACTCACTACAAGTTGACCCGCAGGCCCGGGTGCGTTGGAAAGATAATGACTCCAGCTACGACGTGGAACTCTCGGTTCGCCGATAGCATCCCCCGTTTGACCGGAATCTTCACCGGAAAAACACACAAAAACAGCTCCGACACCCCGACTTCCGGGAGCCATAACTCTCTCTCTAAGCTCTTTCTCTCTCCTCTCTTCTCTCTTCTTTTTTCCTTTCTTTAGTGGAAGTGACTAGTGATGATCCCTGAAATGGGAAGGGATTCACAAGGATCCACTTTAGTTTATGTTTACTAGTTTATTTATGTTCTATTCATACTTTTTAGTTCATTTATGTTCTCTTAGTCCCTCTATTGTCTTATTTATTATTTTGCTTACATGCTTTGAGTTATTTACTGCTTTTATTTGTAGATCTGAGATATTTATTGCTTTATTTACTTTCACTACGTTATTGTGAATATATTATTGTGATCCCCCCCTCCCCGTGTGTTTTAGTACGGCAAATATTGAGTAGCTTTGGCGGAGTGCGTAAGACCTCTATGAGGCCGTAACAACCATGTTAGCCTACGAGGTATTTGACCCGAAAAATACACCTCCCATGTCTAAATAATGTTATTTATTGCTTTATTTACTTTTACTACGTTATTGTGGATATATTATTGTGATCCCCCCCTCCCCGTGTGTTTTAGTACGGCAAATATTGAGTAGCTTTGGCGGAGTGCGTAAGACCTCTATGAGGCCGTAACAACCATGTTAGCCTACGAGGTATTTGACCCGAAAAATACACCTCCCATGTCTAAATAATGTTATTTATTGCTTTATTTACATTTTACTACGTTATTGTGGATATATTATTGTGATCCCCCCCTCCCCGTGTGTTTTAGTACGGCAAATATTGAGTAGCTTTGGCGGAGTGCGTAAGACCTCTATGAGGCCGTAACAACCATGTTAGCCTACGAGGTATTTGACCCGAAAAATACACCTCCCATGTCTAAATAATGTTATTTATTGCTTTATTTACATTTTATATTGTGATATTGTGGATATATTATTGTGGATTCCCATTGTGATTCCCCCCTCCCCGTGTGTTTTAGTACGGCAAATATTGAGTAGTTTTGGCGGAGTGCGTAAGACATCTATGAGGCCGTAACAACCATGTTAGTCTACGAGGTATTTGACCCGAAAAATACACCTCCCATGTCTAAATAATGTCATTTACCGCTTTATTTATTGTAAATATTGCATTGTGAATATTGCCATTTTCTCTCCCTTATTCCCTTGTGATTTGGGCGTGATAATCCCGATTGGTCGTGGTGGACTATGTGAGACCTCAATGAGGCTTTAAACATCACGTAATTCCATAGGGTATTGGACCCACAAAAATCCTTTATTTTAAACCCCGTTATTTTCGCCATTTACGATATCGTTGTGATTATTGTCCATTTTTCCATTTTTGATTTGGGCGTGAAAATACCGACCGGTAGTGGTGGTTTTAGGTAAGTCTTTCAATAGCACTAAACCCCATGTAAATCCATGAAGCGTTGGACCCGTAAAATTACCAACATGTTTTCAAAACGATTTTCATCATATAAGTCCTATTTAGCATCAAAGGTTTAGGTAAGTCTTTCAATAGCACTAACCCTTTGTGTAAGCCCGAAAAGGCATTGAAACCACTTTTCAAAACGATTTTCATCATATAAGTCCTATTTGGCATCAAAGGTTTAGGTAAGTCTTTCAATAGCTCTAACCCTTTGTGTAAGCCCAAAAAGGCATTGAAACCACTTTTCAAAACGATTTTCATCATATAAGTCCTATTTGGCATCAAAGGTTTGGATAAGTCTTTCAATAGCACCAACCCCTTGTGTAAGCCCGAAAAGGCTTTGAGATTCTCTTTTTTTAGATTGTTTTGTTTTAACTCATGTAAATCCTATGGTGGTGTTGGGATTCGAATAAGCCTTTCAATAGCATCGAATCCTAACCCCACGAGGTCTTGACCCTTTCCTTAAATTCATCAATATTTGTCATAAATTACATTTTGTCACTGCGATTAAGTGTTACATTTATGTCATCCCATATTTGTCATTCCTATGATGCATTCATTTTATTCTTGTGATTTATGTGCCGCGACTATGCCGTGATCATTCGTTTGATTGTTTTTCCACTTTGATGCCATGACTACTTACTTGTTTGAGTGCTTATAGCTTTGATATAAAAATGTGATTAAAATACACTTTGCCATGAAAACTTTAAAAAGAGTAAACATGGTACTGTGGGCGTTAGAAACGAAGTTGGTGCAACCCAAGGGCTACGGCTCGCCCTGGCTTTGGGACACCATGGTATGAGTCCTTTACACGGGGGCGTGGCTGGTACGTGCTTTCGTGTAAGGGATTCTACACGTTCTAACTCCCATGAGATCATGGTTTAAAATTCCCCAAAGTGTGAATTAATCATCCAAAACCCCGCCATTTGACGGACCGCTTTATCCTTGGAAATCAAGGGTAAAGAGATCCCGAATATGGCACCAAAAAATATTAATTGTTTGTCCCGGCATTAGGTGTTAGGATTTCAAGTACATCCTACCACCGAAATGCCCGGAAATTTAAAAAATACAAAGATAAAGGACGGTGAAATAAAGAGTCTAATTAAAACCGAACGAAGTTACCTTGCGTTTGCCACTTTTGGTATATCGCACGACGGAAATCGGGACATTTGTACATAATTAAAACCAACAACTTAGGCTTAGCAAATAAAAGAGAACATTAGGAAGGAGGTAACCGTTTTCTTAAAACGGATGTCGTGGGGTGCCTAACACCTTCCCCACGCATAAGCAAACCCCCGAACCTATCTCTGGTTCAAGACCATTTAGTTTTAGATATCTAAATAAGATAAAATCTATTAGACATAGGTGCCCAATCACACCTTAAATTTCCCATGGTTGGTGGCGACTCAAAATTTGTGCTCACACGCACACACGTACACAAGTTCCCACACACACACAACTCGTATCTCGAAACGGAAAAGAGATAGAGAACACACACAACACTCGCCAAATGGGGGTCGGTATCTAAAAGGAAAAGGAAAATTTTCCGCTGATGTCGACAGCTGCCATTACTCTGTATTCAGCTTCTGCATATGATCTGGAAACAGTATGCTGCTTCTTTGATTTCCAGGATATCAAAGAGTCTCCAAGAAATACACAATACCCTGTAATTGATCTCCTTGTGTCAGGACAACCTGCCCAATCTGAATCTGAGAAAGACTTCAAATGCAGATTGCTGGAAACAGAAAAGAACAGCCCTTGCCCTGGTGATCCTTTGATATACCTTAGAACTCTATGAGCTGCTGTGAGATGAGAAGTGGTTGGTTTAGCCATATATTGACTCAATTTTTGAACACTATAACTAAGATCTGGTCTTGTCACAGTGAGGTAGAGAAGTCTTCCAACAAGCCTTCTGTAAACAGAAGGATCATCAAGCAAAGTTCCATCTGTTTCACTCAATTTCAGGTTTTGTTCCATGGGTGTTTGCACTAGTTTTGAACCAAGCACACCACTGTCAGACAGAATTTCCAAGGCATATTTTCTCTGACATAGAGATATTCCTTTAGAAGATCTAGCAACCTCCAAGCCAAGAAAATATTTTAAGTTACCAAGATCCTTGAGTTTAAATTCAGCATCAAGGGACTTCTTCAATTTGGTAACAGATTCCATATCATTGCTTGCTATCAAAATATCATCCACATAGACTAGCAAAGCAAGAAAAGAAGAATCATGACTTCTAGTGAAGAGAGAATAATCTGACTTGGACTGTATGAAGCCATGTTGCAGAATAGTGGATGAAAACTTTGCAAACCATTGCCTAGAGGCCTGCTTCAAGCCATAAAGTGACTTGGTCAACTTGCAAACCTGATTAGGCTCCCCCTTGCTGGCAAAACCAGGTGGCATAACCATGTAAACCTCCTCATGAAGTTCTCCATGTAAAAAGGCATTGTTGACATCCAATTGGATAAGGGACCAGCCATGAACAGAAGAAGCAGCAAGTAAGGTTCTCACTGTGATGAATTTGGCAACAGGAGAAAAGGTTTCAGAATAATCCAAACCTTCTTGTTGAGTATAGCCCTTAGCAACCAACCGAGCCTTATACCTCTCTAGAGTACCATCAGCTTTGAGCTTAACCTTATACACCCACTTACACCCAATTGGTTGTTTACCAGGAGGTAGAGCAGTGACAACCCATGTATGATTGGCCTCAAGAGCAGTAAACTCAGATAACATAGCTTCCCTCCAATGGGGAATCTGAGAAGCTAAAAATAAATCCTAAACAGCACATAAGTGACATACATCTCCCTTTTTTAGGTTAAAAGTGACATACATGTCTCTTAAAGCCAAAATTAGCAATTTATCTTCAACAAAATAAAGTGTATTTCATACCACATCAGTCTTCGTGTAGATAAATAAGACAGTTCCTAGATTTTTGAAGTACAAAAGGCCGAACAAAATTTGCACCAACAAACAAGAATATAAACTATGAGGCAATCTGCAATCATTTAGTGTATTGGTGTAAACATATATATCAAAGAAAAAAAAAATCAAAAATCAAAACCAACCATGTAACCATTACACAAAATCTGTAAGATGTGAAAAAATGAACAAGCTAAAAAATCAATTAGGAAAACCATGAACTTTCTTTCTTAAGTACATACCAAATGAGCACCAAAGTTGTATGTTATTGCGGTCGCAAAAATCAATCTGAAAGATATCTACAATATTACATTTAACGATTAAGTTTTATAGTTGATGAAGTTTTCACATTTTTATTGGCCAACTGCTGCCCACTTATGCTTGTTGGTGATGATTAACCAACAATAATTATTAAAAAATTAATAATAAAAAAAATCCCTTCCACCACCCACAATCCGCCAGCAGTAAAATGCAGTAAGATAGTCTCTTTATTTAATCTAGTAAAAGTATTTTTCAAACATGATACAGGAAATGTTAAATTCAATACAATCCTATCCAACCCTTTAAATAAAGTTTAAATAAAGGGCGCCAATAGCAGCCTCAGATATAATATCCATAACACAGGACAAGAATTGCATTAGACGCAAAACTTGATACTTTATGTATCCACTGTTTATTGCAAGAAGAAATGGTTCCTACAAATAATTCCTATATATTACTGGAGGAACGAAAATTATAATTAAAACAAATATAGGGGTAGGAATAAAATAGGAAGCAAAGTTGGGTTTGATATCTACTTTATAGCCCACATCACATGTATTCTACAACTTAGTAAATATAGTTGGTCTACAAAATAAATATAATTGGTCTACAGAATATCTCACAAATATCCCACAAAATATCTGATAAATATCCTACAAAATATCTCATAAAATATCTAAAATATGTTCTATTAGGTTCTGAAAGATTCCAGGTACAAAAACTCTATAAAAGGGGAGAAGAGAACAACGTACAGGGGATGATGAAAAAGGGAAGAAAAGGCGGAAAAACCACAAAAGAGACCTGAGAGAGAGGTCTCTCAGGTGCTCCGGACAAAATATTTCATTATGTTTGTAGCTATACTAGATATATTACAAATCTCTATGTGGACGTAGGCCAGTTGCCGAACCACCTAAAATATTTGTGTTGTATCTATTTGTGTTGGATCAATTCTTGCTCTGTTTTATCAACCAGCCAGTCTCCAATGGACTGAGATTCATGGCCAAGGTTTTATTTGCGGTTCTATTATTGTCACATTTTATGTTCCGACAATTGGCGCCGTCTGTGGGAAACTGCACTTCAAGCTTCAGCGTTATGATGTCTCAGTTCATCAGAAAGCTCAAATATTCAACCAAGAGCAACGGATGATATTTTTGCTCATTACGGCAGACCCAACAAAGAGAAAAGGACTCAAGAATTCTTTTCAGAAAAACTCGCCGAGTTCACATATCAGGTAGGTCAATCAAACATTTAATATCTCGGATATTTTCATCACAATAGGTTCAGGCAGAACAAAGAAAAGGAGAATCAGAGCAACACAGTATTTTTGGCCTCTTTTGTTCATTCAATTGGTTCAACAAGAGCAAAGGGGAAAGAAACTCACCAAAATGCGCGTAGTACACCTCGGCTGCATCTAGCGTCTCTTCGGCGTTGATGTGAGCTTTCTCGGACTTCACATCAGTTCCATGGACCTATTCGGCCTTGGTCTGTCTCGGCTCCCTCGGTCTATCTCAGCTCCCTCGATCTATCTCGGTCTCGATCTACCTCGGCCCCAATCCGATCTGTCTCCTTCGAGCTCGGTCTGCTCGGCACCTCATGAACAGTCGAGTCTCTCCTCGGCTCCAATCTGTCTCCTTTGAGCTCAGTCTGCTCGGCATCTCTAAGAACAGCCAAGTCTCTCCTCGGCTTCTGACCGATCTGCTCGGAATCTCCAAAGAAAAATCAAATCTCTCTCTCCTCGGCTTCAATCCGATCTGCTCGGAATCTCCAAAGAACGGCCAAATCTCTCCTCGGCCTCAATCCGATCTACCTCGGCTCCGATCCGATCTGTCTTGGCTCCTTCGAGCCCGATCTGATCCTCCTTGATCTGTCTCGGCTCCTTCTAGTTTACCTCTGCCTCGGTCTGGTCTCGTGGAAACCTTTCTCAGAGTGCTCGGCACGTCCAAGGGCCACCTCGGCCTCGATCTGGTCCCCCTCGAAACTCACCAGGTTTGGACTCTTCAAACAAGCCGTTTCGGCCTGGTCCCATGCCCTTTCAAGTCATAAACTATTCGGGCTGTTGGTATGTAAGAGAGAGGTTGAATAAAAAACTGATGCTTGGTCTTGGATTTCAAATGGGTTTCGGTCATATAAGAGAAAAGTGAAGGAAAAGAACAGGGCAATAAATGAAAAGAGGACAGGTACAGTGGTATTTGAGGTATCGAAACAACAAAGTTTCTGCAAAAAAGGGTGTTAAGCACACATGGTCCTTTGGAAAAGAAAATGTTGCAGAGAGGATGCAACTTACAAGAAACAGAAACAGGTATGCTTTCAACCTTTGATAAAAATCTTACTAAAACTGTGTTTTTAGCTCACCATGGAAGCAAGTCCCAAAGCCGTGTCTATGGGCTCATCATGGGATTCGGTCCCAAAGCAAATATATATATTTTATTTGCTATTACACAATCTTTAAGAAATGGGTGACAGTGGTTCCCACGTTCTTGAAAGGAAAGGTGTAGTGCTTTTGAGAAAAAGACAAGAAAACTCCACTTTCTTGTTGTATTCTCCAGCTAAATCTAGTGAAAACAATTATATATGTGGTTTATATTTTTGGTGGTAGTAGATGGCATGTGCTACCATGCTGGTAATATTTTTGGGAAAAAGGAAAACATCTTAAAAAAGGAGAGTAAAACTTTCGGCCAAGCTTTTGATAGCTTCTGTTGGTAGTATTTTGGGATAAGGCAAAAAAAATCTAAAGAAGAAAGTAAACTATCGGTCAAGCTAAGTGGCTTGTGCTGATAGAATTTTAGGAAAAAGAAAAAAAATCTTAAAAACAAAGATGGTCAAGCTTTGATGCTTATGCTGGAAGTATCTTTGCAAAAGACAAAAAATCTTTAAGGAGTGGATAGAGATGTTCGGTCAAGCTAAGGGGCATGTGCTTGTAACCTTAAAAAGAAAACAACAAAAAATCTTAAAGTAGAAAGTACTTTCGGCCAAGCTTGGATTGTGCTGGTAGTAATTTTAGGAAAAAACAAAAAGTCTTAAGGAAAGATGTAGATTTTTGGGCATGGCATCAGCTGATGGTATTATGGGAAATGAAAAAAATCTTAAAAAAAAAAAAGGAGGAGTAAACTTTTGGTCAAACTTTAATGATTTGTGCAGTTAGTCTTTTTTGGAAAAGACAAAAAATCTTAAGAAAAAATATGGAGGTGATCGGTCAAACTTTGATAAAAACAAAAACTTCATTTGATAAAAAAAGGGTTAAAATCTAATAGAAACTGAAACCAAACGGGTTGGTTCCAGATTCAATAAAAAATGTGTGGCCCACATTGACAAAAAAAAGGTAAGAAGAAGGACTTGGTTAGCTGTTCGGAAAAGAGAGAGGTCTCTTTTTGCTCGGGAATAACTGAATGGTTGAGGGGACAAAATTAAACTATTTTTCTTAGTTCGCTGTCTAAGGCATGAGAAAAGGAGAGGATAGAGAAATTATTTTAAATTTGGCCGAGGCCGAGCATGTACCTGGCTTCCTCATTCTCTCATATTCACTTGTAAGTCACTCTCTCTCTCTCTATTTTTTAGAATTGGGTTTATACTGTTTACTATAATGAAGGTTTGTGTTCAATTGGGAACATGATGGTTGAAAGAATTGAAGAGAGAAGTAGAGAAAGACAAAATCTCTTGAGGTCTATGCCTTTTTCTGGTTTCATACGTTATCTATAAAATACCAACAGGTGGGATTAATTGATAGGTTGCTCGGTTAAGTTATAATTATTTTATTATAATTGGGTAAAAAAATGATGGCAACTGGAGTCTATTATTTTGTTTGCTGTGTTGCTCGACTGCTTATTACATAATTAATTTGCTCTTATTGGCTCATTACACTTGCAACATCAGCACAGCATATGTTCAAAGGGTTTATTTTTGCAATTCGAGGTCGATATCTATTTTCGATTTGTTGGATCAAATGCTCTCAGGTTTTATAACTGTCTAGTTATACTTGATTTGGTCATTATCTTAACACAGAATGAGCTTTTCACCAAGGAAGAGATGTGTTCGGCCTTCTCCAGGCTTAATGGATATTCATCACAGATGGTAAGCATGACACTTCAATCAACTGATATATACTTATGTTCTCTCCTGGTTTATTTTTGTCATCAGGAAACAAGAATACTCAAATTTGACATCTTGGCAAAAATCTCTCAAACTGGAGCACAAAAATTACTACCTCTAGGGGGGTGAGTAAAGGAAGGCATTTCAAATCATATTTCAAATCCGAATAACATTACTACCTCGAGGGGGGTGAGTAAAGGAAGGCATTTCAAACCATATATCAATCCGAATAACATTACTACCTCAAGGGGGGTGAGTAAAGGAAGGCATTTCAAACCATATATCAATCCGAATAACACTACTACCTCTGGGGGGTGAGTAGAGGAAGGCATTTCAAACCATATTTCAAACCGAATAACACTACTACCTCTAGGGGAGTGAGTAGAGGAAGGCATTTCAAACCATATATCAAACCGAATAAACACTACTATCTCTAGGGGGGTGAGTAGAGGAAGGAACTTCAAACCGTATATCAAACCGAATAACACTACTACCTCGAGGGGGGTGAGTAAAGGAAGAAAGTTTTAAAACCAGACAAAACTGCTACCTCTGGGGGGTGAGTAACGGAAGGAATTTCAAAAAATATCAAAATACCAAATATATTTCCACCGCAGGAGATCAAATCAAAATACCAAACATATCTCCACTGCAGGAGATCAACTCAAAACATCAAAATTTATCTCCGCCACGGGAAATCAGTTCGAAATACGAAACATATCTCCATCGCAGGAGATCAAATCAAAATACCAAACATATCTCCACCACAGGAGATCAGCTCAAAACATCAAAATTTATCTCCGCCACGGGAAATCAGTTCGAAATACGAAACATATCTCCATCGCAGGAGATCAAATCAAAATACCAAATATATTTCCACCGCAGGAGATCAAATCAAAATACCAAACATATCTCCACCGCAGGAGATCAGCTCAAAACATCAAAATTTATCTCCGCCACGGGAAATTAGTTAGAAATACGAAACATATCTCCGCCATGGTCATTTCAGCCCCCGCAATCTCAGTTTGATCTCAAGGGTATTATTTCAAATCTGCCATCATCACAAGAATATTAGTCTACTTTGTTTCGAAGTGAATCCAGTCTTCACTTCCCCGGCTGTGCCCGGGAAAGCAAAGACTGGGGGCCTATTGGAGGAACGAAAATTATAATTAAAACAAATATAGGGGTAGGAATAAAATAGGAAGCAAAGTTGGGTTTGATATCTACTTTATAGCCCACATCAGATGTATTCTACAACTTAGTAAATATAGTTGGTCTACAAAATAAATATAATTGGTCTACAGAATATCTCACAAATATCCCACAAAATATCTGATAAATATCCTACAAAATATCTCATAAAATATCTAAAATATGTTCTATTAGGTTCTGAAAGATTCCAGGTACAAAAACTCTATAAAAGGGGAGAAGAGAACAACGTACAGGGGATGATGAAAAAGGGAAGAAAAGGCGGAAAAACCACAAAAGAGACCTGAGAGAGAGGTCTCTCAGGTGCTCCGGACAAAATATTTCATTATGTTTGTAGCTATACTAGATATATTACAAATCTCTATGTGGACGTAGGCCAGTTTCCGAACCACCTAAAATATTTGTGTTGTATCTGTTTGTGTTGGATCAATTCTTGCTCTGTTTTATCAACCAGCCAGTCTCCAATGGACTGAGATTCATGGCCAAGGTTTTATTTGCGGTTCTATTATTGTCACATTTTATGTTCCGACAATTACTATCCTAAAACATAATTCATTACACATCGCAAGGAGTTCTTTAACCAGGCAAACTTTCAAATGCATTTAACTTGTACAAATTAATCATCTTTACACCAAAATTACCGGCAGGTCCATGACAAGTCAATCAATCATTGAAAATGTATAAAAGATAGAAGACTAAAAGTGAGAGTGTAGCTTCTTAAAATAAAATAAACAAACCTGCATATAAGACACACAGAGAAACAGGTAAAGCAAAGCAAAATTGTTCTTCCATATTCCTTAAGTGGAAGACAGCATGATATGGCTTATCGTGGATTACTTACAGCAAAAAGCACTGCAGCAAACTATTGGTTCCTGACTTAGCAAAAGCCATATGGATGGTGGCATCAGTAATGTACCATACCAAAAACTGGAAAATGCCCAACTAATACAAAGATTCTCAAATACTTGATGGGACAAGAAGGTAAACACCACCCCCCTCTCCATTAAAAAAAAAAAAAGGGACTAATTACAAATAACATTCAAAAGGACTACATAACACCCACTATTCAAAACTAGCGTATAACCCGCGCAATGCGCGGGATACACTTATTTAATATGAATAACAAAAACAGTAAAATATGTTAACTTGTAGGTATAGTAGATAAATTTATAATGAAATTTAATGTACTATATATATTATGTATATAAATTACTATTATTTAAACTATTGAAATATATCTGAAAAAAATTACATCAAGTCAAATGTATAATGATTAACTACATTAAACACATAGAAAAAGTTTATATGAAAATACAAATATAGGTTAGTAGGAAGAAGTTCAAGTATCAATATCTTTAGTTAGCCATTAATTGTTTTCCAGTTGCATTTGCCATTAACCTGAATTCAAAATTTAAAATATATTAGTTTTGTATTATTGGAACTTCAAAAACATATATTTTTCTATTGGTAACATACAGATGAAAAATATGATTGATGTAGAATTTATAAATACATACCTTGTGACGATTTTGCATAACTCTTTGTACATTAAATGGTCTATGTCAGCTTGAGACTTTAAGAACTGCCATTTAGCATCTAAATTTTAAAATAATTGTCTCATGAAAGTACATGTAAAAATAGATTAGTAATAATTCAATAACTGTGTTATCACCATATCGTTTAATCCTTTTTTTTTCCTGTCTTTATTCTCATGGACGTTTGAGCTGTCAATTGAAGAAGAACAAAATAGTTTGTAAATGTTTGGATAGCGTATTAGCTAATACCCAATCCAAAATGATGAAGTAACACACCTTTCATATAATTGTAAGATCAAGACTCGTTTCACTAATCTCCATAAGTGAATCTTGTCAGTTTGAACAGTACATCCCCAACCGAGGGAATATATTCGTAATTTCACAACCTAATCCATATAGATGACAATTGTTATTCCAATTCGAATAATATTATAATCAAAAAATAATGATAATCGAACATAACATTAAGACATTGTTGACACCCCATTTTGCTACCTACATTCTAACCCTCACACAAACTAGGGTTTTCACAAATTAAAATTCTAAAAAACAGAAAGTGCACAACTTGCCTAAATTAGGGTTTTAAACTAACAGTATTTTTGACCGTCTGATCGACAACTAAAAGTAATCAAACGGATCTTTAAGTTGAGACGATTGAAATGACGTGTCATGTGTTTGAATCGGACCACGAGTGTGAAAATTATATCCAGTTGAAGTTTTAATGAACAGAGTACATAATAATAAAATGGCATTGGGCACATAAGATTAATCCAAATTAATTATGATTGGTCCATTAATTGGATTAATTTTAATTAATAAGGTGTAAATATCTTATTGGCTCAAAGTATTAAATTATCATGGACTCTAGTGCGTTGGATAAATTGGAAGTGTTAATTGGATAATTGTTGATTAATTAATTAATTAAAACATTTGAATTAAATCATTCAATGTTTTAAGGAGTTAAGAAGATCACCAATTATCTGTGAATATCTGAAATCAACTGGCAATAATTTGAAATTCAAGTTTTAAACAAACGGATAATATCAGAAACAAAGGTTTTAAAGCTCTTATTCATTTGATATAAAAAGGGGAAGAGAGTCACAAAAGAGGGGGGCAGCACAGGTAAGGTTGGAAGAGAATCAATGTATCGTTTCTTTGATGGTCATTCTCAAAGTTGGCTTTAATGGAATACTAACATTATTTTCTTTTGTTTTCTGTTTTCTTTCATGAGCATGAGTACACAACCATGGTCAACAAGAGCACAACAACATGAGCACACAAACAAAGGCATGACAACAAAAGAAAGGGAGTAAACTAAACTTTCCTTTAATTTCTTGATATTTTCATTTGTTGTTTCAAACATACTGTTCTAACATTATTCTCAATTGCTTGGTTTTTTCAGGAGAATACACAGGCACATACAAATATTGGGAAAGAATCAAAAGAACAGACATGGCAACAACAGCAATACAAAATGGTAATCTGCTCACAAAATCAGTCACACACATACACTTGAATCTCACATTTTCACAATACAGCCATTACCCGAACACCTGCATTTACAGGACACAATTGAACACACACACACACAGACTCATTTTCAGCAAACAACTGAACAGAGAACAACAGTCCCCCCTCCATCATCAATTCCAATCACCATTCAACAATACACACGGGTTCACACAAAACCCACAACCCATACACAAATCCACAAACCTAAGACCTCATTGGTCTTGACTTCACCCAAAGTCACAACACCTAACCCACACTCGGGTTCACCCTAAACACCATCACAAACCCACAATCACAAGGCATACGGCCACAACCAAAAGCCACGGCCAAACATCCACCACCCACGGCACAACCCACGGCCAAAATGCAACCAAACCCGTGAGCCTCTTGGCTCTTACTCCACAAACCCACGACCTCTATGGTCTTAATTACACACAAAACACCAATCCCACATACAGGTTCACCCAAACAAACCAAACCCATATCCACCACCCACGGCATAAAACCATACTCACCACAAGCCCACTTCAAATACATAGACTCGAAATCTTCTTGGTCTTGATTTCACATCACCCATACACAAGGGTCCACCAAAATCTAGAGAGAGAGTGAGCCGTGAGGAGTTTCTGTGAAAGAGAAAAAGAAGCCGAGAGGGAGAGAGAGAGAGAGAGCTGCTGCCGAGGTTGGTGGCGGCGCCGGCGATGCCTGGTTCCGGCGAGAAGCTCGAGGGGCCAGCCATGGGAGCCTTGGTCCGATCATGGAGAGAGAGATTAGTGTGTTTCCATTAGAGAGGAAGAGAAACCGTGAGATTAGAGGGAGAGAGCAAAGAGTGAGCCGTGAGAGAGGTGGAGAGAAAAGAGGGAGGCGGCTGTGAAAATGGAAAAAAGAAAGAGACGGGTCGGGTTAGGTCAACCTGATCCGACCCGGTCTTTTAATGAAACCCTACCCGGTTTCAAGTTGAAGTGGGCCAAAGCCCAACCCGAATTTTTAAACATGGAACCACTTTCCTCATAACCCAATCTAAAATCCATTTCATTTAACCCAAAGCCCAATCCCAAAATAAATAAAACCTCACATTCACACTCACACTCAATCCAAGCCCAAAACCAAAACCCAATCAGCCCATACTTCACATAAATTGCAAAAACACCCCAAAACTTTCAAAATTACATTTTGACCCAAAAATTCCCCAAAATCACATTTCAACCTCAAAGCTTCCCAAAATCACATTTTAACCCCAAAACTTCCCAAAATCACACTTTGACCCCAAAACTTTCCCAAAATTACATTTTGACCTCAAAACTTTCCAAAATTACATTGTGACCCCAAAACTTTCCAAAATTGCATTTCAACCCCAAAATTTCCCATAATTGAATTTTGACCCCTAAACCATACAAGCATTCCTCACAAGCTATACAAGCAATTCTTCTCAAGCAATACAAGCAATCTTGAGGTATTCTTTACAAGCCATACAAGCATATAGGTACAAATTCTAGACTGAAATTTATTACTTGTATTTGATTGTTTTGTTTTATTCTTAAATACCATGCTTATATGACTATAACATGATATTTCATATGAAATAAATTAAACAACAACTTGAACATTAAAATTGGATTTTGATGCGAACATGAGTTTATGTACTTTGACATGATATGAATATTGGCCAAGCTTAATCTAGAAGACCGACGTATGTCGGGTAAAATGGGGTGCAAACACCTTCCCATTTTATAACCAAGCCTCCGAATCTTGCATTGAGGTTTCGTATTACAAAGTGTCTTACAAACAAATTATTTTCCTTTTACTAGACTGTAACTAGGAAACTTATTTACATGTAATTATTTCTTTTCACAAATTCATTGGCAATTGTACAAATTCAAAGATGAATAAAGAGGAATTATTTTTATTGTGGAATTTCTTATTTTGTCCAAATAATTAAAATAAGTGGCGACTCCATTTACATGTACAATCAACCTTCAAATCCAGAGGGTTGATCCATTGTCGGTTGGGTCACATTTTGAGGCCCATTTGACCCTCGGGTCGTGGTTCTCACAGACATGTACCTTATTATCAATAGATCCTAAGTTCGATATTGACTGGTTAGTCTTCCACATCTCCCAAAGATCGGTGTCATCAATCTAAGCCATGTTCAAATAAGTGTAAGACCACAAAAACATTCTACTAAGTTTTTTTTTAATTTAATGAAAGTTTTAATGTCTTCTAGTTTCAAGGCATTCATTTAAAGAAAACATGTGGATACTTTTAACACATACCCTTCTACTATTAACTGCACCATTTTTATGAATGGTCAATCCCCTGATTTTTTTTTTACGATCATCCAATATTGGTTTATCCATCATTGCATCCTTCTTGTTAACATTATAAAACAAAACCGCTATTAAAAGAAAGTTAGGAAAATAATTTTTTATTTTTCTACTTTAAAAAGCTTGCAAACAGAAGAGCCAAACAAAACTTGTAAATAGTGCTTTAAGTTTTGACTAGTATTTAATTTTTAAAAACAAAAAATGTCTTCTTTTTTTTTTAACAAAAAAGAGTGTTATCTTTATCATCAATAAAAAAAAATAAAAATAAAAAAGATGGCAATGAATTAAAGGTTTTATCTTTATCATCAAACTTAAAAAAAAAAATTAAAAAAAAAAAAAAAAAAAAAAAAAAAGAAAAGAAAGAAAGGCAGTTTAATTATAACAAAAAAAAAAGAAAAAAAAAAAAAAAAAAAAAAAAAAAAACAAAGGCAGTGTAAGATTATCAACAAAAGAAAAGTGAATTAATTAAAGATTGAGAGTGTACGTGACATACTTACAGAACATAATGGAATTTTGGTTCTTGGCAATCACGTAGAGAGTAAAGAGATGACACCAGGGGAATGGGAACACAATGCCGATATTCAATTTGTGGACCCCAGCAAGAATTGTGCTCTGAACCGCTGACTGCCTTGCTACCTCCTCCTAGCTACTTCATACAAACAAATATGTTGTTTTAATTTTTTAATAGGAATCGCTGACTACCTTGCTGCCTCCTCCTACTTCACACAAACAAATATGTTGTTTTTATTTTTAAATAGGAAGAAAACTGAGTTATGGTTTTTTCTATTTAAATTCAACCCAAGTGTTGTATTGTTTGATGAATCACGAAGTTGAATTTAATTCTATTTCATTGTCGCGTTAACAGCTCCTACCGAACCCATGAACCTCTGCTTCACACCAAACGACACCACCGCTGGCGTTTCATGCTTCGACTCATCATTCAACAAAACATCAATTCCACATTTCCACCTTACTTTGCAACCTCGATAACACAATTCTCATTTCCAATATCAAATCCCACCACACTCATCCAATATCCCCACACAAACAAAACCCATCGCAAAACCCCCCCTTCGTCCTCGGCTGTGAATCTATTCTCAGCAACACACAGTAACCCAAAACCCACAAATCAAAAACCCACCGTGAACCCAACCCTCAATCTTCAAAATACCGAATAAAACCCACCGTGAACCCAACCGTTATCAACACACCCAAAGCCGAAAAAATCCCGATTTGCTTCTCAGACCGCCGATCTGCCGGTCTCAATCTCGTGGTCCACCAGCACCACACACGACCCCGTCGCACCACCGGCCTCGATCTCATGACTCTAGCACCACCGCCTTGCGCACCATCCTCGCGCTGCCACCAAGTCGCGCCGATGGTCTTGAACTCGCACCTCGCGATAACAAAACTGGACCTGATTGACGGTTCCGAAAACTAGAACGACGGATCCACTACCGTGGTTCAGGCGGCGATGCCGTTGACTCTCCCAAGCAGATCCACCACCGTGGTTCAAGCGCTGGGTTCAAGGTTTATCTATTTATTTATTTTTAATTTTAATTATTTTATAAAATTAATGGTGTCCGGTTAATTTGATATTTTAATTGCTGATGTAGCAGCCACATTAGTGCCACATCAGTTTTTAATACACTTGCTTTTTCTTTTTATTTTATTATATTTTAAAGATTTTGTTAAATTAATGCTGACGTGTTTTAATTGCTGATGTGTTAGTATGCCACATCAGTGCCACATCAATTAATAGAGATGCCACTTGTCATTGTGTGAGGCACTCTTGGTTTCAATGCCAATGTCTTCTGCTATTATATATTACTAGCGTATAACCCGTGCAATGCACGGAAAAAACTCTATATAAACACATAAGGTGTGTATGATCAAAATATATATTCAAAATTATTTTATGGAAAATATGTTCCATAAAAAAATAAAACTAATAATAACAAAGAGATAGAATTGCACCAACAATAGAAAAATAAAAGGAATTAGATAGTATATAATAATTGAGAAAAACTGGTTATCTTTAATTGATAAAACAAAAAATAAGTTATAATCAAGGTAAAATAAAAGATCACCTTAATCTAATTGCCTCTTAGAGCCTCTTGCAGTCATATAAACGTACAAAAACACAAAAAAAAAAAAAAAAAAAAAAAAAAAAAAAAAAAATCATGTTTGAAAAAATAAATAAATAAAAAAGAAAAAGAAGTAGAAGAACAAAAATTGTACCAGATTACCATTGTTTAAATCCCCTTGTAATCATATAAACGTACAAAAACACAAAAATAAAAATAGATCATGATGATAGAAAAAATAAATAAATAAAAAAGAAAACGAAGTAGAAGTAGAAGAACAAAACTTGTACCAGATTACCATTATTGAGATGTTACGTAAGCAGATTATGCAAGAATGTGGATCCTTCAATTTAACGTGCTCTATTTATCTTCTTTCCATCAAAGAGTGTGTTTGTTCACCAAATGATATCTTCAATGCTTGTTCACCAATCAATGCCTTTTCATTAAAAAAGAGTACTCTTAATACAGTTACACTACAATATTCTTTATCCATTACTATTATTTAAAAAAAAATTGGTGTATTTTTTTTAAGATATTTACCGCTCTTTTTTTAGAAATTTTGGTGTTGACATTTTTATAATTTCTTTTTTTAAAGATGTTTGACATAATTTTTTTAATTTCTCTTTGAGAAATATATTTTGTTCAGATATCTTTTTGTTGTAGAAGATTTATTTAAGATTTGTTTATAAAATGTGTTGAGATTTTTTTTAAATGCTTACGACTCTTTTTTTTAAAGAAAAAAAAAATTGGTGTTGAAATTTTATTTTTTTATACCAAATTTTTTAAAAAAGAGTCAATAAACATTTAAAAAAATAAAATAAAATCTATCATAGCCGTTTTTAATTATGTAATGTCACGTCATTTTTAATTGTGTTTATTATTGAAAGGGTTTTCTACTTTCATCATAACTTTGTGTTGGAGACCAATTTAAACTCTTTATTATGATATTTTATATGTCTTTGAGTAGTAGGAGACTTATTTTAGGTTTTTTATTACGATATTTCATTAAGATGTCTTTTAGTAATAGTAGACTTCTTTTAAAGATTTTGTTATTATCTTTTTTCTTCTTTTTTTTCTTTTTTTTAAGCTTTTTATTATGATATTTTATTAAGATGTCTTTTAGCCAAAAATTTTAAAAAAGAGTCGTAAACATCTTTTTTTTTTTAAATATATATATCATAACGGTTTTTCATAATGTAATATCACGTCATTTTTAATTGTGTTTATTATTGAAACGGTTTTCTACTTCCATCATAATTGTGTTGAAGACCAATTTACTTTTTTTTTTATTAAGATATCTTTTAGTAGTAGAAAACTTATTTTAAGCTTTTTATTATGATATTTTATTAAGATGTCTTTTAGTAGTAACAAACTTCTTTTAAAGATTTTGTTATTATCTTTTAAAGAATTTTTTTATTATTTGTTTTTATAAGAGACTTATTTTAAATAATTCACTATTATCTGTTTTTTATAACAAAAAAATACACGGGTTTGATAAATAAATTGTATTGAGTCAAATTATTAAAACAACGTATCACTTGGGAAATCTAAATAGAAGATAGACATGCCACTTGTCATAATACTAGACCTTCTTGATTTTAACGTTCATGTCTTCCGCTATTATATATTATATAGATATAGATTGCTAAAAGAGCAAAAGGAGAAATTAGCATGTAACATATATAAAGGAAGCATGTGTATAGGAAGTATACCGCTTGGCAGTCATGATCAAATTTGCAATCCCTTAGCCAATAGTGCCACATGTAAACCCAACTGATCCATACAAGATACCCTGCAAACAGATTCATGGACTCTACATATTCTGTGAAATTAAATTCTTTCTGTCATGGTTCTAATCTTGACTAAAAAAATATTGAATGTGGGATGGAGACACCACGCATATAGATATAGATCAACTTCCAGTTTCACATCTCCAAGTGCTATCTATATAATGGGCCATCTCAAAGGCCCAGAAAGCAATGACCCATATTTGAAGTATTCCTCCGGGAAAAAGCCACTTGCAAATTGCCATATATCTCCATTAAGCTCTAGCAGGCAGATTAAAATGTACAAGTGATTAATATACCTAAGGACTGGCTGCAAGATTGATATACAAGGGATCTTAAGTATAAAGCTTATGACAGACCATGTTGGAAGTTTATTTATGCAATCTTCAATAAATTGACAATTTGCTGGAAGATAGATGGAAAAATTTGAAATTTCTTTTGGGGACATGATGATTGTGTTAGGAAAATCCATTTTGTTAATTGGAAAACTCTTTGTGCTTCAAAGAGAGAAGGTGGACTAGGTAGTAAGAATACGAGTCACATGAATAACGCCTTGATAGTAAATTTTTTTTATTTTTTTTTTATTTTTTATTGATTAGGCCTTGTTAGTAAAGCAATTTTGGAGGATCGTTAATGATCATGCCAAAATTCTTGATAGCAAAATATTGCAAGTGACATTCTTGATAGCAAAAAAATTTCTCTTAGCTCCAGCTTTTAGTTTATGTTATAGATTGGAACATTCCTGTACATCAAATAATAATTATGGTAATATGATTCTAATTTGGTGTACAACAAGAGTAATAAAGTACTACATTTATATTATACACTTGTATTTTCTTTAAATATATAGGTTAAACCCCTTTAACCAGTACTTCATAGCATAACTCAGAAAAAACGCTTTCTTATCTACTATAAAAACCAAAAGCAAATTAAGGTCCTTCAAAAATTTCATTCTTTACACATTGTTTTTTGATTTTTAGCATTTTTTTTTCTTTTGTTTTTGGCATTAAAAAATAAAAAAACATAAAATAAGATACATGATAACATGCAATAGGCACTCATAAAATAATAATTGCATGACATGCATGCAGGGGCGTAGCCAAGGCAAGCCTTATAGCCCAGTCAAGGTTTGTTTTTTTTTTTTTTTTTTTTTTTTATAAAAAAAAAATTACCTAAATAGTCCAGTCAAGATTTTTTTTTTGGCAATTAGCCTACCCTAAAATTTTTTTCTGCCTCCGCCCCTGCATGCATGGAATAAGAATACTGCAGCTTCAACCATAACTGGTTCACACAAGAAATGCTCCTTAGTCCAAGCTTTGATTATTTGTCCCTGATCATCACGGGCAAACCATAGCCAGTTTTTGGACATGTTTATGAATCACATATACTCATGCAAATATCTACCATTTCCTTTTTGATTGGTGGGTCTAAAAAGTAATTATCATTTACAATTTAACTTGTTTATTCGTCAAAACTAAATTAAGTGAAATAGATTTATCTTAACATTATTTACAAAGTCAAAGTTTTGTCAGATTATGTTTAATGCAGCCGTCAACTTCTGCTTGCAAAAAGTTACTTTTGCTTTTCAATCTTTCTAATTACTTAAATATTTTTTTATCATTTAATCTTTCTTTAAAAGAATCAAACCACTTCCTTTTCATCTTTCCATCATCTTATTAGGAATTTGTCACGTGAACAACTTATTGTTTTGCTTTTTGTCTGGTTAATTTATAATAAGCAGATTCCTTTTTCTTTTTTTTATACTATTATAATAAGCGATTCCAATCCTTTCTTTCCCTCTTGAGTCTTGACCGAACCAGCCAACTGTGCCAGTTGGAACTTGGAACCATTACTTTTAGGCTAGAATTAGATCTAGTAATTAGCTACTCTAGCCTCTAGTCTTAATCTAATCGATTCTAACATGGGACTAGCATTTGATATTCTCTCTCTCACTCACTATTAATTATTAAAAGCTGTGCATTTTTTAAAGTTCCTTTTCCAGTGCCTCATCGAACGGCTAGTGATGGAAAAGACTTGTGAATTAATGCTAGATAGAGAGTACTACAGTAGTATGAAATGATTTTTAAGAAATTCACCAAGAAAATCAAGCTAAAATTGAATGAAAGCAAAACCCAAAACAAAAAAAAAAAAAAAAAGTAAAGAAAAGAGTAAAAGCTTGTACTCTCACACCTCTCCTCCCATGACCCGGAAGTTGATTTTAAGTGTCTCGTTGGCAATATTTAGATGAGTTTGACAACCTAGTTTTTAAGTGGTAAAATTTTGATATAATTGGATAGGTTAAGTATATTAGATTTTTTAATTGAATTTAAATATATAATTATATTAATTAATAAAATATAATATTATTTTTTGTAAGAAGATTTAAATTTAATATGTTTGAATTCAACTCAGAACCTAATTTACTTGATCTAAAGAACTGTATTTAAGTTTTACTTTTTTCTAACCATGCTTTTTGCTAAAAAGCATATTTTAAAAATGAAGTTTTAAGGTTTATTTTTAAAAAGTGGTTTTTTAAGGTTAAAAATTTTACAAACCATACTTTTTTTCTTTTTACCATATACAGAATTTGAATTTTATTTTTTCAAAATATGTTTTTTACCTTTCAATAGGATTCCAAACGAGCACTTAGACTTGTAATCCAAGTTTTCCTAGAGTTGAGATAGAGAGAGATTTATTTATTTATTTTTTTAAGAGTGAGGGTGAGCAAAATACAATATGGACAATAACATGGACCTAACATATACAAATATTAAATTATTGAGTCATTTTTTTTTTTTTTTACCGACCCTTGCTAATTAACAAATTTAACTATTTTAATTTGATTGAATCACTCTGTTTGTTGCCAAACTAGAATTTACAAGGAATGATCGCCAATTTGTTTGAAGGGAACAAATAATTATACTCGATCGAGGGTCTAGTGCCTTAAAGCAAACTTAAAACCACAATCTGACTTCGATCTAAAAAGCTTATAGGCTCGGTGCTTGCCTTTACCCAAAGGACTTAAAATAAAATGTAAATAAGAAAAGACAAGTTTTATTATATTTATTTTTCAAAGGCTTTTGTGCCCCCATCACGTCAAGTGCTAATAGCCTAGGTATTACATGTGTTTTTTTTTTTTTTTTTTTTTCTTTTGTTTCTTTCACTATCAGATTGACTAATATCTTTTTTTTTTCTTTTTTTTTTTTTTTTTCTTTCACTATCAGATTATATGTACAAAGCCTATGTCTATTCACCATGACGTATAGCCAACCTACATTTCTTCTTTCAATGATCAACACGTGAAGCCTATATTTTGTACTTTAAAAAAAAAAACTCCTCATCTTCTTTCAATGACCAAACCTGAAGCCGAAGTGTATTTTTTAAAAAAAAAAACTCTTCATCTTCTTCATTGACCACACGTTTCTTTTTCTCCTTTTGAAACCTGATTTCTTGCACTATCTATTAGGAACAGTTTTTACCGAAATTGAGATCTAAGATCTACATTAAAGCTAGCCGATTCTAATATACATATTACTAATTAAAATCTACATATCAACCTAAAAAGTGATATTTCTTAAGTGGTATTTCTTTATTATCTTAAGTGGTATTTCTTTAAATTTCATATTTCTATTATTTATTATTCACCAACTTTGCTCATGATCCTTTGAATCTTTCTAAAAAGTTCGTCATGAATGGCCGAACCATAGGCTTCTTCAACTTAATCAGTACCTGTTTTTTTTAGTTATTAGGGATGTCAAATGGGTGGGTTTAGATAGGCATTAAATGGGTTGAGCCTTTAAAATCCAATAGCCCATTTAAACCCATTTAATAAAGTAAATATTGCCCAAACCCAATCCAACCCAATCCATCCATTTAATAAAGTTGATATTTACTAAAATACCCTTAAAGCCTATAAAAGGATGAAAAAACAATTAAAACTTAGAAAAATGACTGAAATACCCTTGGAACCTTCAAAATGACCAAAACCTCTTAGAATCTTTTTTTTTTTTTTTTTTTTTTTTTTTTTTTTTTTTTTTTTTTTTTTTGGTTTTTTTTTTTTTCCTTTTCTTTTTTTTTTTTTTTTTTTTTTTTTTTTTTTTTTTTTCGTGTTTGGGCTTTTTTTTTATTTATTATTATTTTTTTTTTGGGTTTGGGCTTTTTGTTGATGCCCAATAAGCAATCCAATTAAACTCAACTTAATTGGGTCTAATTGGGCTAGCACCCATTTGCTCATTTATTAAATAAGTGGATTTGGGTGGGCAATTAGTAGGTGGGTTTAGATGGACTAATGGGTTTGGGTTTTTTTTGCCACCCCTGCTAGTTACCAACTAGGGATAGTCTCACTTTTCTTGAGCTTGTCATTCACTTGTGGCAGAGGCTGTTAGATACAAGGGTTATAGGGGAATTTTTCTTATTCAAAGGTAAGCTAACTGAATCTTAAAATTGTTAGTATTTTGATTGTTAATAAAAATTACAATAATTAAAAGTTTCTAACTAAAATTACACTATTATAGGTACTTCTAGATTAAAATTATTAATCCAAAAGAACCAGATTTGTTTTTCAATCATTCTAACTTTAAAAAAAAAAAAATTTAATTCTTTCTTCAAAATAATCAAAATAGGTGACTTGTTAGTTCAAATACGATCAATGAACCAAATTTAGTTTTACATTGTTGTCGAGGGCAAAACCTTTTCAAGGGACAGCTTTTGCTAAACTTTTCTAAAACAGAAACATGACCTGCTATTGTAATATGTGCAAGAAATTTTTTGAACACTTAAAATTAAAAAGTGTAAGGGTAAAAGGGTTAAAGATCAAAAAATGAAAAAGTTAAGTTTAAGTTTTTTTATTCAAAGGTTAAGGTTAAGATTAAAAGTGAATATTTCAACTTTTCATGTCAACCATTGAAAACAATTACATGGGTGTAATTGAACTAACAATTTCACTGATTTCAATCCCTCACACGCCACTTCTACTTTTCAGTCTTTGTCAATTTTTCATTATTAGTTTTTTTAAAGCACCTAAACGAAGTTAAAAGGTCTTCAGCATTTTTAGGTCCCGATCCTCTACTTTGGCTGGAATGCATCTCTGGAATGCATCTCTTGATAGAATGTATTTATACTGGATTTTTTGCTATTTAAGTAATCTATGTAATTAAATTTTTTATTTTTTTTAATCTCAATACAATACTAATAATACATTTATAATCAAATATAAAATTAAAAAAAAAAAATCCTTAACAACAATAAAAAGTACTCATTTTCAAAATTAAAACCAAAAAAATCTAAAAAATAAAGTATTACATTGTGCACATCTCCTTTTACATTTTACAAAATTTAGGACATCAATGGATCGACTATCATTTAAAGATAACCAAAAGAGGCAATTGTGTTGATTTTTTTTTTTTTGGGGTAGAGGGAATAACATCTTAACATTTTTTTTTTTTTATGTGTTAAATTTTCCTAAGAGATACGTTTTAAACTTAAGATGACATTGTCATTTTTATCTCCGTGGAATAATTTGTTATATGATAGACTTTTAAGGTCACAGATATTATTTATGTGATTATTAATAAGTGATAAATTGCTCAAAAAAGGATGAAAAGATAAATAAAATAGAGTAAAAAAAAAAGGTAAATATGGGATAAATATGTGATAAATTGTATTATTTATTTGTACTATATAACTGTTGTAAGTTAAACAAAAATGTGAAAACTCGAAACATTTAGAATCTCTATATGGAACAATTGAGGTTCACCAAAGTGATTTAAATTCATAAAGAATGTGAAGTGAGTTTTTTTTTTTTTGTTAAGTGAATACTATCCCGAGATATAAACCTCCATTAAAAGGAATCGATGCAACTAGCTAGAAAGTTATTGGTAGTTATCTTTCTTGACTTAGTATAGTACATTTGATGAAATTAAATAATAAAAATTAATATAATACATTTGATGAGATATAATAAAAATGATAATTTATATTTTTAAGAGCAAAAAAAAAATATACTTACATTTTCTATTTTACACTTCTTTTTTTTTTTTTTTTCACATGATTGTCGATTAAATTGTGTTAACACTCAACATTAAACAAGTTATTGTGTTCAAAGTGTAATAACTGAGTGGCATTGCTGTTTGTTTGCTTTTATCATGAGTATAATTAGGATTCAAATCCCTTATCTTATTTTCGTAACTATCATTGTTTTTTTTTTTTAAATAAGTGACAAAGATATTGTTGAAATTGATACAATATAATGGTTTTAATTTGAAATAGTGGAATGGAACCTTATTTGTCAATTTGGAAATTAGAGTCATTTTCTGTGCTTAAACTAAAGTGCATAGCAACACAAGTTGGAGTCATAATTATGTAGGAATTGTGAAACTGTCCAAGATATTGGGTTGCATGCCTGCTAGATGAGATGAACATACACCACCCACTTCAATTATCAAAGTTTTAGTTCGGATCCTGGGTGTTTGTACGTATTTGTTTGTAGAGAATGTACGTATTTATACTTAATGATTTAGCAGAGAATGTTGGGGCTGGGTGTTTGTACGTATTTGTTTGTAGGAAAGAGTTATTGATTAAATAGTTGTCTACTTGTCCATGATTCCTGCCAAGAAACCAATAATAAGTTTAGATACAAAATATTTTTTATAATTGTTAACGTGACTTATTATTATTATTATTATTATTATTATTATTATCTAATATTATTAAGAAGATTCATACCCTCATGTCCACTTTAATGTACTGTAAAAAATATCCCTCACATCTTCCAATTTTCCTAATTTAATCACCTGTTTAAAATAATAATATGTCTTAGAAATAAGGGTATAATAGTCACATCCGTATATAAAAAATTGTCCACTTTAATGTATGGACTAAAATAACCTTATATTTTAGATCTATTGATTTGCGTTTATATTTATATTTATATTTTTTTTTCAATAAAAAAAATTAAAATTAAAGGTTAAAAGAGTAATCTATTGATATACTCAAAGTCAAAAAAAAGTTAAAAGGATCACAATTTCACGTTCATGTTTCACAGGTTTTTTTTTTTTAGTCTCCCTTTTTTCTCTCTCATATCTCCCTTATCTACTCCACTTTCCAATTTCCCACTTCCCACTAATTTCACAACTCCTCATTTTCCTAAAAATTAGCACATTATCTTTTAAAATAACTTCTTCATTTAAAATAATCACAACTTCTTACTTCCACTGTCCAATTTATTAAAACAAAAACTCACAGAATAGTAGCTATATTTTAACGTTAATGTTAACCTAAAACATTATATTATTTCTTTTTTCTTTCCTTTTTAAAGTGTGTATTTGAAATGTATTAAAAAAATAAACGTGTTTAAAATAATTTGAAATCCTCTAACGTTAATTTAACATATACAATTTTTTTTTCCTTTTTTCACATATTTATTTGAAATCTATTAAGAAAATAAACGTGTTTAGATTAATCCAAAAAAAAAAAACTTGGAAATATATCTATATCTCTAGGCAAAACAAAACATCCCTATGAATTTTGGAAAAAAAAAATTCGCCTTCATCTTAGCCACGTTTATGATTTTTGTTTTTTTTTAAATATATCTATGTCTCCACACAATTAAATAGACAAGAGATAACTCAGACTTTTAAAATTAAGTTTCCTTTTCTATCAAAAAAAAAAAAAACTTTTAAAATAGAATAAAAAAACCTTAAAAGGAGCCAATAGTCACACACACCTCATTTTCCTAAAAATTAGCATTCTATCTTCTATTGTCCAAATTATGACGAAAAAAATTTTCATTATCCAAAACAAATAAAATAACTCCCACGTTTGAATTAATACACTATCTCTTAAAAATAACTCCCACATTTGAATTAATGTTTTTAAAAAATTCAAAATAACCACAACTTCTCATAAAGCTAAGTATTAAATTTTCGGTTGTTTGAATCAATTTGAAAACCAAAAAATAAATCTTAAATAATCAGTTATAAATAGAAGCCTTATCTTAAAGAATTAAATATTCTTATCATCTTTTCCCTTCATCTTCAAACAGTAACGTAGAGAAAGTAGAGAGACATCATAGATGATGCATTAGACAAGCCTGAGATGCAGTGCAATTTAATGCACTATGAAATTGCAGTTTAAGCCATCAATGTTATTGACTCTGTATGTCTCTTTCTCTTTCTGTGTTGGGCTTTTTATGACTTCTTATTGTAAAGCTATGATATGAGAAAATTTGAAGATTAGAATTAGAATTCTCTTAAAGTTTGCTATAATTTTCTCCTCAATTAAACAGAAGTTAAAGAGTATATTATCTATAATGATGTGCAGGTGCATTTCTTGAAGTTTTTTTGTGCTGTTTCAATTGTTCCATAAAGTGGATTCCCTCCAACCAAGTAATTCTCTCTATGTACCGAATTACCAATGCTTATTTATTCTGAGCATTTTTGTTAAATTGATTGCATTAACACAAAATGATATAAAAAGCCTTTACTTTATTGTTCTTATCAAAATGAATCCATCATTTTCTTTATACGGATTGGAATAAAAATATTCACTTCTTCAGTAAATGTAGAGGAAAACCAAAAACACTCAGAGAGAAGAGCAAAATACAGTTTATTCAATTTCTGCTTCGCCTTCGTCTTGTTCAGCTCCGACGACCACGACGTCGACTTCGATGATGGAGACGGTGAACGGTTCCCACCAGTTCAAGATCTTCGGGTTCCCACCACCGTAATGAAGGGGCTCTGTAATGGCCGAGAGCAAGAGAGAGAGAGAGAGAGAGAAGCAGCACAGCATCTGGAGGAGAGAGAAAATTGGGAGGAGAGAAGAAACGTGTGGGCCCAGTAACGGTAATAAACTGGGACGCACAAGAATTGAGTTCGAATTTGAATCCGGCTTGGATTTAAAAACAGGTGAAAGGCTGAACTCAAAATTGGTATGAGACCCACATAAAATTCAAATTGGGATTTCAATCCTCACTTAAATCACGTGTACCAAACATAATTTTTTTTGTGGGACCCGGTGATTATGGATTTGAATCCCAGAATCAAGATTCAAATCACGTGTACCAAACACGCACTATTTATTTATTTTCTTTACTTCATTCTTCTATTTTCTTCTAAAGGCAGTGCTCTCACCGCAACTTACCGGGCAATCCCCAACCATCGGCTGAATTTCATACAGATTTGCCACAATAATCTTAGAAAATCTGGCTCGCATTCTTTCTTCTCCGAAAACAAGGAAAGATCAAACTCCTCACTACTTTGATTACTTAAGATAATTTTAGAATGTGGGGTTTTGTATTAACGGGGTAAATCGGTCTTACTTGGGCTCATTACAAATAAATACTCTTAAAGTCTTTTAATTATGTGTATCTGATAATACTAGGAGTATATTTTTGGCCTCACTATAAATGCGCTACTGCTACGTTAAGAGCAAGATTCGATGGTTGCCAAAGAAGTCATCTTTTGAAGCTTCTGAGAAGAATCCCAAGTCCACCAAATCACCCAAAAAAGCCTAAGCTTGAAAAATCATTGGCTTACTAGTTTTAGTGCATAATGATCTTGAGCTTTGAGATCTTTTTTTTTTTTTTTCTCTTTTGTTTGGTAGTTAATGGTGACTAGTTGTAGTTGGTATATTATAAGCTATTTAATGGAAAAGTTTCTTTGTGTTCTTGTTCTAATAATGGGTTATGGAAATTATGGTATTGAGTGATTAATGATGGTTTATTTTTATTGTAACTATTCCAATAAAAATGTAAAAATGAAAAAGCCAAAATATACTGTGCAAAAAGGGAGGGTTCTAAAAATGTTATAAAGAGGAGTCTAAACAGTTAAATCATGGGTCAAACTATTAGATTTATGAATTATTGGTCCTTAAAATTTGTTCATTAAGCGCTATTAGTCCCTGAAGTCTGAAATGAACGCTATTGGTCCCTAAAATTTCAAAAGTGAGTGATATTGGTCATTCCATCCAATTCCATTAGATTACTTACCTACGTGGCTAACGGAGTGATGATGTAACATATTTTAAATGATATTCCATATTTATTTTTAATTAAAGAATGACACTTAAGCCAATAGATGTGATCATAAGAAAAAATAATAATAAAAAAAAAAAACCATTTAATTGACCCACCCACCAAATTGGTTCAAACAAAAACAAATCAATTTCCCCAACCTGAAGGTGCTGCAACCCTATCATTCATGAGTTAAAAAATTTCTCCCAACAAAAATATAATTGAAATTTACACCTTATAATTTTGTACAACAAACTCAGGAAAGTGCATCAACCATTGCAAGGACAGTGACCTCTGCCTTCACCAAGCACGTGTCCAACACTAGAAAACCCATGTTCGTCAGATTGAAATAACCGAGTGTAATGAATCTCAACCAACCAAGCCCTGGGCTTGAGGCACAGAACCAAGGGCGAATTGCAAGAGTAATAAAAGAAATATCTTAGCTAATTTTTGGAACCCCATTTATGGTTGTCTGTGGGCATGTGGTTTTATACCACATCTTAACACCCATCTCTTGTTACAAAACTTGACAGTACCGCCTGATGATGTATTAGTAAAAAAATAAAAAATAAAAAAACACCTAACATTTAGCTTTACGATAATAATGCCTGCTATACATTTGGTCTAGGATGTGCAACGTGAAGTCCTCAATATTTTCAAACCAGGAGGAATATGGTGTGGTCGGCGGTGGAGCAACTTCAAGTTAGGGGTTGTTCACAATGCAGCACCTTCAAATTGGGGAAGTTGATTTGTTTTTGTTTGAACCAGGTTGATGGGTGGGTCAATTAAATGGGTTTTTTTTTTTATTCGGATCTATATGTTTAAGTGTCATTTTTTAATTAAAAAATAATATGATACATCATTTAAAATATATTATATTAGCACTCTATTAGTCATGTAGATAAATAAGCTAACGAAATTAAATGGAAAGACCAATATCGCTCACTCTATTAGTCATGTATTTTAAACTTTAAAAACTAATAAACTTTAAATACCATGCATTTTCTCCAAGTAAAGATTAAAAACCATATGATCTACTGAATTTGTCCCTCCACGGATCTAATTTAAATATTAAAATAAAATAGTATCCCATTCCCACTGATTACGGTTGGTATATAAAATTAAAAAAAAAAACGTGTTACTTGAGGCAGTTCCCCTTTCTCCTTCCCCACGTTTAAAACGAGGCAGCTTCTCATTCTCCATTCTCACCTTAGCATTTCTTCAAACACCTTGAAATCCAACAACACAAAACGAAGCAAGCAACAATGTCCAGCCTTCCAGAGGAGGTAATCTTGGAGATACTCTCTCGACTACCCGTGAAGCCCCTCCTTCGTTTCAGATGCGTTTCCAAGCCTTGGCTCGCTCGAATCGACAGCCAAGAATTCATCAAACTTCACCTCAAACAATCCCTTAAAACCAACACCAATCGTTCCCTTCTTCTCATAGATTGCTACCTCTACTCCTCTGACTTTGATTCTCTTGACCGCGCTATCGAACTCGACCACCCATTAAAAACTCCGCAAATCGGGACTGAAATATTGGGTTCTTGCAACGGTTTGCTTTGCTTGTATAACAGTGGAGAAGACGCGGTTTTATGGAACCCATCGACGAGAAAATACAAGAAACTACCTGTTTCCATGATGGAGGTCCCGCATGATGTTCGCGTTTGCCGGTCTGTGACTTATGGGTTCGGATACGATGAAAAGAGTGATGACTATAAGGTAGTGAGGTTGGTGCAATTCTTTGCTGACGATAATGATTTGTGGGAATCTGAGGTTAAGGTTTATAGTCTCAAAAATGACTCATGGAATAGGATTCAAGATTGTCCTTATTATTTTTATGACCCATGTACATTTGGTACGCTAGCAAGTGGTGCTTTACACTGGCTGGTGAACCCAAAGGTTAAATCTGATAGGACTAACTTGATTCTTGCTTTCGATCTTGCGGTTGAGGAATACCGATTAGTCCCACCGCCGGATTTTTATGACAAGAATTCTAGTATGGATGTTGGTGTGTTGGGACAGTGTCTTACCATACATTGTCACCGTTATAGACACCGTCTAGATGTGTGGGTGATGAAGGAATATGGTGTGAAAGACTCTTGGATGAAACTGTTTTCGGTTACGCAACCCGAAACGATTAGGTCGTTTGATTACGTGAGGCCAGTAGCGTATTCGAAGAGTGGTGGGGAAGTTTTGTTGGGGAAGGACGTCAAGAAGCTTGTTTGGTATGACCTCAACAAAAAGAGAGTCAGGAATGTGAGGATTCAAGGCGCGCCGGATATGTTTGACCTTGACATTTGCTGGGGAAGCCTTGTTTCACTCGGTGGCAATGGGGAAGGGAATGCAGAATGCAAAGAAGCAACAAGCAGGAGAGAAGAAGAAAAACAAGAAGAATAGAAAGAAGAGGTAAACCAAAAGAAAAAAAATAAAATAAAAGTTTCATTTTCTATTGGGTTCTGTTTTAGAGTAGTGGCATTAGTAATTATATGAATCTATGAGGTTACTACATTGCATTTTGATCAACTGATATGTCTATTTGACCTAAAACTTCCATTAAACTTCCAAGTAATTCTTCAACAATTGGTTCTTGGTCTTCTCAGGGATGATTTTCTTTCGAAGGGCTTGAAACTGGTGTTATAAGCCACTCAAAGAAGATATAGAGTTGGATAGGAGCTAGAGAAGAAAAGAGGTAAATCAATAAATTACACCATTTTGTGTTGATTTTTATTTGCACTGGAGATCTAATCTAATTTTGAGTTAGTTGCATCAGTTAGTTTGAGAGTGATGTTATTCTTTCTCTATAAACAAGCATAGTTATATATATGTATATTTTCCAAGGTGACTAACTACTTTGCTGCCAATATCACTGTAAAGATAACTACTCTTTTATTTTGGCATTGTTGTTTCTTTTAGGGCTGATGTTGGGTAGATTGAGCTGTAGTCAAGCATTATCAGTCTCTTTTAGATGGAAGGAAAGTTTTTGGATACATTGATAAGTTTGTGGGTTTTATCTTCTCATGTCCATATGTTGTAGTTTTAAAAGACTCTGTCTAGGATGCTCTGAAATTAACTATTAGTATCTTTTTAAAGTTTGCAAGACTCTTTTAAATGTTTAATATGCTTTTGCTGACATCCGATACTCTTTTAAATGTTTAATAGTAGTGAATATAGACACAATATTCACTACTATTAATATCTTTTGTGATGCTAATGGATCTATGCTACACAAACAGTGGATATTGCTAATGGCTGTACATTCCTACAATCTTATTACCAAGCATGTTCCTATCTGAAATAGTTAATGCTAAATTTTTAACCTTTCCCTTGTCAGAACTTTGCATATTAATGAACTTTTGGCAATGACATATTTCTACTTTCCAAAATGTGTCAACTAACTTGTTTCAATTAACTCAGCATCTTGATATTTTGATTTTATGTTAAATTGTATTTATGTAAAGATGCTGACAGACTATAAACTGACATTTTTTATTAAAAAAAATAAAAAAAAATCTCTATATTTGCATGGAATATATAGTTTGGCAAAAGTTTTTTCCTAAGATTTATTTTAGTTTGATTTCCCTAGCTAAAGTAGATGTGACTGGAATTGGTCATGAACTTGGAATTACTTGTTGGGTTTGGCTTGCAAATTGGGCTTATGCAGGACGTGAACTGGAGGTGCCATTTGTTTCCAAATGCTAATATGCATGGTGCCTCCAGTTTGCTTCCTGTGTTCCCAGCTTGAGTTTTGTGATTTGTTTCCAAGATGCTAAGATGCATAGCTATGCCTCTACTATGCTTCCTATGTTCCCAGACCCTGAGTTTTGTGCATACAAGATGCAAGATTTAGCTTGCACATAAATATTTATTAAAACGTCATATCCTTCTCTACTATTAAATTGCTGTCATTGCTGCATCTCAATTTTATGTTTAGATTGAAAGATGGTATTGCTACGTCTGGTTTTTGATATAGAGGATTTTAAAGCTCTCAATGGTAGTTTATGTTTAGATTGAATGAGATGATATTGCTACGTTGGTATTTGATGTAGAGGATTTTAAAGCTCAATGGTAGTTGATCCATACAAGATACCCTACAGACAGATTTATTGGTTTATCAACAATCCAACTGAATCCATACCAGAAGTTCCACTATGTTTCAGACAGAATTGGTCATATCAACGTGAGTTATAATTCACCTTATAAGTAATCTACTTCTGTCTCCTTCCATATTCTGTGAAAAAGAATTCAAATTTTTTTAAATCTAAAATAATGAAAAAAATAAAAATAAAAACTTTATTAAAATAATTTAAAGAACGAGAGGGAGGGATGAGACATCGAGAGAGGCCTGGCTTGCTGGCTCTCTCTCCACTCTGAAACTCCTTCTCTCTAAAATAATTTTAAACAACGAATCCAGGGAATTGAAAAAAGTCAGACATCGAGAGACCACCGCTGGCTTGCTGGCTCTCTCTCCACTCTGAAATGCTAATAAAGTGTCTTGCTTTAAGTTCAACATCCAAATCCTCTTCAAAGTCAGATTCATGAACTACATATTCTGCGAAAAAACCAAATGCTAATAAAGTGTTTGAAAGTTCAACATATCCTCTTCAAATCAGATTCATGAACTACTTATTCTGCGAAATTAAATTCTTTCTGTCATGGTTCTAATCTTGACTAACAAAATATTGAATGTGGGATGGAGACAGGCTGCAAGCACCTTCCAAAAACCACAAACGACGGGGCCACCTGTCAATTGAGCAAGAAATAGCAAGGTGTCAATTTCTAGTTTACTCTAGAAACTGTCCTCTTTTATTTACTTCCAAAAACATGTGCTGGCTTTGCCTTTGAGAATATTTTTGTTTAATTTTAAACGACCTCGCTCTCAGCGCTGTCTTCGCTTTGATGGTGATTCTAGTGCTTCGTTTCAAATCGCCGTCGTTTTGGCTACTCTAGTGTAAAGTCTTTGTCTAGTCTTTTTATAAAAGCCTAAGTCCTCCACCCGTGACCGTGAGTGTTTCTCCTTTTGACTCCTCAGGTCAAATCTTATCCCTTCTTTTCAGATCGACGGCTGTCCTTCATTTCATTTGATGTGATATATATTAATTTTTTTTGTACTTACTATTACTACCACTACTTGTTGTTTCAGGGTTTTTGTCAGTGTTTGGCCGAGTTATCAAACTCACTCACCAATTCAAACTCGTAAGGATGAGAGAGTACTACTTGTCGACTCACACAAATAGAGAGGATCATTTATTAATGGTGTCTGTAAGCTTTTTTCTTTCACTCTTTCTAATGGGTATCAAGTTCTATATATTTCGACCTCGACTCTCTCTCACTCTCAAAAGCTGTGCAACCTCAAGGGGTCAAAAAATCCTTTGCAAGAGAAGATGTTATTTTTACCTTTGACAATTTGAATAAAATTCACCCATGGGGGTGTTTACTGATCCCAACGTTTAAAAAAATCTCGTGTAGAAGAAGATATTATATAATGATCCCAACGTTTAAAAAAATCTCGTGTAGAAGAAGATATTATATAATTACTTGTAAAGTCGCAGGTATAACTGATACCACAACCCAACAACTACAACAATTGGAAGGGAACGAGATGAAAAAGGAAGGATCGTTGGATGCGAATGAAATTGGTTATCTAATCAATGTCATATGGGGTTCTTACTGCATGACAATCACATCACGTAAATATTCAAAGAGATATATAGTTAGAAAGTGGGGTTTTATATTAACGGGATAAATCGGTCATTGTTGGACTCATTACAAATAAGTAATCTAAAAATATTTTAATTTGATAATACTAGGACTATATCTTTGGAGGTTAATTAGATAGTTTGATTTTGTATTAACTGACTAAATTGGGGCTCATTACAAATAAATAATCTAATTATAATGTTACTATGTAAATGATGAATAATAAAATATAATATATAATAGAACTAAAAAATTAATAAAAATTTATCAATTTAGTATAAGAGATATTATTTCCTTGTAATGAATAGTGATATTGTTATATTCTTGATGCGAAAATATCAATTTTGATATAAACTAAAACATCAATAACATATTTATTTAAAAAAATATTTTCCGTAAATATAAATAGTATATGTATAAAAGTTAAAAAGTAATTTTTGGAAATATAAAAAAGATATCTGAAGAAGAAGATAACGTGAGATACTGAGTTTTTTCTGAAAAGATGATGATGGGTGTGATAGGTGCGCAGTTAGGCCGGTGAAAAATTAGAAACCAAAGTTAAGAAGAAAAAGTATTAACTCAGCTTTTTGCTAATTTTTAAGAAAAAGGATAAAGTTCAGAAAAGTTCACACGTCTACTTCTTGAATCAAATGAACCGGATTTATTTTCATTCGGCAAGAAGTTTGGATTGACATCTTATCTAATTGGTAAGAAACAATTACATACAAATACTTTTTAAGATTTTAAGATAGAATTTATCCTTAACCCGATTAGTTGAAATTCTCTTTCAATCTTATTATGTGATATAAGAAAATACATCATCCACATGTAAATTTTAAAAAGTTATGACTCATTAAAAATGTCATATGATTAAAATATACGTAAATAATCTATTTACTTGTCATGCAATGAATTAGAAGAGAATTCTTTCATACTAGGTTGGAGGTAAACTATTCCTTAATTTTTATCTCGACTATTAATTAAAAAAATAAGTTTTGATTTTGACTGTTCAATGAAAAAAATAAATTTTTTTTTTAACGTTTTAAACATTGTATAATAAATTTGAACCGAGAAGTAAGATTATAAATTATTTTATAACTCTATTTTAATTATTAAAAGTTACTGTTATGTAATTATTTCTCATCAATTGTATTACTTTTTGTGTTTTTAATACTTAAAATAATAAAATTACAAAGATAATATTTTAATGACAATACTGAGGAAATGGTAATATGAAACAATGGTATTGAGAATTAATAAAAAACCAAACAGTTAAATATTACTTCTGCTTATGAAGGCAAGTCAGCATTTTAATTTTGAAAAGTTATTGCTTCTTCTTCCTACTACAATTCTCTCCGTAATCTATTTGACTCTTAGCGTGAGCTGTCCAAGAAATGACGTAATACTATATTTGAGATTTGGGAGTTTGGAGCAAGAGACCGGAGATAAATAGAGGGAATAGATTGAATAGTTTACCTCTTGTCAGTTGTCCCCATCTTCCTTTACTAGTTATTTGCTTCTCTGCCATCTCATACGTAATCAAATTTAGTATCTTTTGCTTCTGACGGATCTAGCTTTAACATTAACATAATCTTTTGAATGTCACAATCAGTCACAGCTCAATGATTTTATGTCACATTTCTGAAACACACTTTGAGGTATGAGAATTTGATTTTTAGGTGACTTATCTGCCCGTCTTCCTTTGATTTTTTTCTTCTGAGCTGCTGGCAGCCACTTCCACCCACATGTAATTTATTGATTTTTTATTTATTTTTTTTCAAATCCCAATGACTAAATACTTATATGAAGTATCAAGTTAAGGATTCAAATTTCAATTAACTAGTAAATAATAATGGGTTGCGCATGACATATTTTTTTTAATAAAAAATTTCTATTACCAAATTCGTTGTAAGTGTGCTTAATCAAGATGGAAATGGCATTTATTATTTTTCAAACCTAAGATATTAGTTCATAATTATAAGTTTAAACTCACAAATAATTGTAATAATTTGTTAAATGTAAATAGCTATAAATCAAGTGTCAACACCTGCGCATATAAAGAGGTATACAAAGATAATTCATTGAAATGAATATTATTACACATGATCTATTTGTAAATTATCTCAATATTTTTGGACAAGTATGGACTCTTTGCTTATCTGTGCATCTGCTCTGCTCTGATGATATGGCCCCAACATCCTTCATCTTAAGGGCTTTTGCATCAACAGAAGTGACAATTCTCTTAGCACCCCTCCTTTTCATAGACTATAAAAACCAAAAGCAAATTAAGTATATATATATATATATATATATATATATATATATATATATATATATATTCAATATATATATATATATATATATATATATATCAACTGGAATATAATCAACTAACAAATTTCATTCTTTACAAATAGTTTTGGGATTCTAGCCTCGGTAAAAAAAAAAATAGCAAAAAATAAAAAACAAAACATGAAAAAAAGCTACCAAGTACTCATAAAATAATAAATGCATGAAATAAAGGCAAAGGCAGGAAGAGTTTTAAAGTGACTTTAAATTTTAACATAAAATAACTAGCAATATATAAATACATCTAAGCATGTTCAATATTTAAACTTAAAAATATAACTACATTTTCGCATATTAACACCATACATAACAGGCATATATATAAAATACATCTAACAATGTTAAACAGCATAAATACAAAGCATATATATAACTGCATTTTCGAACGTTCAAAAATTTTCATTTACTTCTAATTAACAAAAATAAATCAATTTACTTTTTGGGCAATTTAAGCCTTACCATTCTACGAAGATGATATTTCAGAAGACCAATCTTTCGTCTAGGCGGTAGTACTCGAAATAACATTCTATTGCTTAAATCTCTCAAAAATTTTACTGAAAATCGGTATAGAGTAGAATCTTCTTTTAATTCGGGAAAGTGATTCAACAATTTCACAGCTGACGGATGCATATAACCAGTAGAGACTGAGCTGTAGCTTTGATTATCATGCCCAAACGCTTTATGATTATCGTATATGCCCATTACAGACATGGGACAGTATAGACCATTAAACCTTATGAAATTTATAGTGTTTCTTGCGTTAGGATGTTTCTGCATGAATACAGATAACAATTATGATTCCAATTTAGTGTACAACTAGCAATATTACTTCCTTGAATAAAAAACTAACCTTTAATTTTCGTGTCCACCAGTTTTCGCCGGCAACAATTACTCCGGTAATAAAGTCAATATGTATTCCTTCGCTATTTTTAATTAGTCTTTTCCAGACTTTCCACAACTTGAGAAATTTAAAATATATTTTATGTACATCGATAGAAGATGCCTCAACAGGAAAATGATCCGCTAATCTTCTAGACAAGTAGGCAAACCCCTGTTGTGAGTTTATCCTTCCATTTTCTGAAAGAATTTCTTGGCATATTGCAAGAAATAATTTATCAACACCTTTTCTGTTGAAATCCACGGAGTAAGTCTGTTTAGCTCGGTTCATATCTTTCTTTTTTCCTCCATGCATAATAACCTTCTTAAATATGTTCAGACTCACAGTGGCTAAAAAAGAAACCTTCATTTAGGATCAAATAACAAAAATTAAAATGTCAGATTGTCTTAAAATAAAAAACAAAACAGAATCACAAGTGGGCGGGTGAAAGTGGCTGACAGCAGCTCAAAATCAAAAAAAAAAGACTGGCAGATTGTCTTAAATTGTCAAAATGACATACCTAAAAAATACAACCAAAAAAAAAAAATTTGAGAGAGCAAGAAACAGAAAAAATCAAGAAATATGAAGAAAAAGAAGAAAAGAGAGAGAAGTGAAAGAAAAATGAATAAATGAAGAGAGATTTACCTCGACAGGGTTTGTCTAAGATTATTGTGGCAAATCTGTATGGAATTCGGCCGATAGTTGGGGTTTGCCTCTGCTTCGTCTCCGTGTATAGGTATAAATTGTGGAAAGAAAATGTTATGGTGAGATATCATTTACTGTGTAATGGGAGGGGTAACGAGAAATGGTGAGGAGTGGGGAGTTTGCGGTGAGAGCATTGCCGTGTGAAGAAAATAGAAAAAAGATAAATAGTGAGGGAGGAGTACTCGAGAAGATTGGGTGGATATTGAAAAGAAAAAAGTTTGATCAGATATTTGATGTGATGGTTGGAAGGTTAAATTTGTTATCAGATCGAATTTTAGTTTAGTTTAGTTTAGTTTAGTTCAGTTCAGCAAAAAAAAAATAAAAAGATATCTCTGGCTTGACCGAACTCAGCCCTATCTGACTCACGTGCTCTCCACAACAGATAAGAACAGCTGGAACTTTATGTACACACGTGAGCCCCAGGTTTATTTATGCTTTGATATACTATTAAATTGTGTAGGGGATCGTAGGTCTCTATTAAATTAAATCACCCTGCTTGATATACTATTGTATTTTGTATAAAGGATGATTTGTGCGAAATGTTGAGATGCTTTAACACCATTCAGTATTCATTCCTATTATTATTATTTAAAAAATTAAAGAAAGTATTCATACCTAATTAAAAATGTTTATTTCCATAACTCTCTCGGTCTTTTGTCTTCAAATTAATACCTAACTCTGCTTCTTTGTCTTCTCTTTCATTTATTACCCGCAAAACTTACGCCTAAACCATGTTGCTGACTATTTTTGACTAGGCCAAAAACAAAACTGAGTGCAGATCTCTCATCCAGAAGCTTGAAGACATTAGGATCCAGCATATTTTCCGTGAAGGAAACGCCACGGCTGATATTTTGGCAAAAACTGGAACTAAGTTATCATGCCCTTTTGTACTTTTTTACTATCAGACAACTGGGGTGTTAAGTACTTCCGTATTTTGTAATATTTTGTTTCTCTATGTTTTAATGAAATTCCTGTTCACCCAAAAAAAAACAAAACTGAGAAAATTATGACCTTGACTACTTTACTTTTTTTGTGTATAAATGGATGGAAATGATAATTGTGTGTGTAAGAAAAAACTAGCAAGGGAAATTTTCATGAAAAGCTAGTTGGACTTTGGTTCACAAATTTAATGCATATAAATGAAGCTCCATTATATATGGTTTGGTAATTAATTATATTCTGTATTGTTATCATTTTTGATTGAAAGATAGAAATTTTATTGAATGAAAATGAGAAAGAACAAGTAAAACAGAGCTCATCCACACATAAGTGGGTAAACTCACTTCCAAACAAGCACGGATTAACTCCGTATTCACTGAAGGAAAACTATGTGATAAGAACACATAACAAGTGTAAAGTAAAAATAACACAAGTAAGAAAAAGAAAGCTCCCAGATCAGAACACAAAAAGCATAAGTTCATAAAGGGCTGTTGGGAGTATTTGCGTGACGATACTCGCGTAGAAGGAGTAGAGCTTCCGTCCTGATTTGCTGGGGGCCTTTTTGGTGAGCTTCAAAGATGTAGCAGTTCCGAGCTGACCAAATTGCCCAAGATGTTGTCGCCCAATCTTCCACTTCCTTCTTCGAAAAGTTCTGAAAAATCCACAACGTAAAACATGGAAAATCTTCTCCTTGATTTGGCAGTTTCTGCACACGACCCGGCACTAGAGCCCAGGTATTCCGAGCCAGAGCACACTTCCAAAGAGCATGGTAAGTGGATTCTTCTTCTTGATCACATATCTTGCAGAACGGATTAGGGGTAATCTTTCTTCTGAACAGGTTATGAGAAGTAGGGAGGGAATCGTGATACGCCCTCCAAATAAAGTGCTTGATCTTGCCAGGGATACCAAGCTTCCAAGTTTTCCTCCAAAGCCACCGAAAAGTCTGGGAAGAAGAGTTCTCACCTCGGTTCTCTTCCCTCATGGTCTTCTCCAGTAACTGATAGGCTGATCTGACTGTAAATTTGCCAGACTGAGTCTCCGACCACCTCAACTGAGGGATTGAGCTTGGTTTGTAGGTCCACCTAATGCCTTTTAATAATAGTTCTCTACCAGATAAAAAGCTACGCCAGAGGAAAGATGGGGCCGAACCCAATTTTGCATCCAGAAAAGAACATAATGGGAAATATTTGGCTTTGAATACACAGAAGAACAAGGACTGTTGGTTATCTAACAATCTCCAGCATTGTTTTGACAAGAGGGCAGTGTTGAACATATGAAGATTTCGAAACCCAATTCCCCCATCTTCCTTTGCTGTGCAGAGTTTGTCCCATTTCAACCAATGAATTTTCCTCTTGTCTGTATTCTGCCCCCACCAATATTGAGCAATCAGACTGTTCACTTCATCACACCATGTTTTAGGGAGGCGGAAGCAATTCATTGTGTACGTTGGAATCGCTTGTGCCACTGCTTTTATAAGGATTTCCCTCCCTGCCTTTGAGAGAAATTTTTCTTTCCACCCTTGAAGGCGGGGCACAATCCTTTCTTTCAAGCCGTTGAAAATTGACCTTTTTGATCTGCCTATGAGAGCCGGCAGACCAAGATATTTGTCAAAATTCTGAACTCCACTCGACGCCCAAAGATCTTGAATAGATTTACGAGTGGCTGGTGAGGTATTTGGACTTAAAAAAATTGCTGTCTTCTCTCTATTTAGCTGCTGTCCTGAGCTATCTTCATAAAGCTGTAGGATCTCCATAAACTCACGGCTTTCAGCTAGAGATGCCTTTCCAAAAAGGAGGCTATCATCGGCAAAAAATAGATGTGAAAACCCATGGCCCCAATCTGCTGGTTTGGAGACCTTTCAACTGCCTTACCAAGCTGGATTTCTACAGCAATGCCGAAAGGCCCTCTGCACAAAAAAGAAAAAGGTAGGGGGAAAGGGGGTCACCTTGCCAAAGCCTACGAGATGGAATAATATACCCTTTAGGAACTCCATCTAAAAGAATGGAATATTGGACTGTTCTAATACATTCCATGATCATCATGATCCATTTCTCCTCAAAGCCGAGCTTTCTCATAATGGCTTCTAGAAAAGTCCATTCAACACGGTCATAAACTTTGCTCATGTCGAGCTTGACGGCCATCTCGCCCTTTCTACCTTTTCGCTTGGCTTTCATCTTATGCAAAACTTCAAAAGCCACAGATACATTATCAGTAATCATTCTCCCAGGTACAAAAGCACTCTGGGAGTCTGAAATAATGACAGGTAGAATTATTTTCAACCTATTTGCTAGAACTTTTGATATTATCTTATAAAACACATTACATAGGCTAATAGGCCGATAGTCACTCATCTTTTCAGGATTCTTTTTTTTCGGAATCAATGAAATATATGTGAGGTTGGTTTTCCGGAGAAGTTTACCTGAATTGAGGACAGAAAGTACAGCAGTTGAGACACTATCACCCACAATGTGCCAGTACTTTTGGAAAAAGAAGCTTGACATACCATCTGATACTGGGGCTTTGGATGGGTGCATTTGAAACAGAGCTACTCGAAATTCCTCAGAGGTATACGGCTGGAGCAGCCGTTGGTTTGACTCTTCAGAAACCACTTTTTCCACTGCTGTCAAAGTTTCTGCAATTCGAGTAGGGTAGGAAGTGGCAAACATATTCCGGAAATAATTCACTGTAATATCTTCCACTTGGTTTCTCAGCTGTGCACCACTCATTTGCCTCATCACGAAGGCCTGAATTTCTCAGCTCTGTATTGTTATCATGAGTGCATTCAACATGTGTTCTTAATATCCCATTTTTTAGTACCTGCCTGTTCAATTGACCCCAAATATATTTCTTGTATGTTACAGATATTTTCGACATGCTTTTATGGTAGATGTATGTCATGTCGAGCACTGGCTCAGTTCATAAGGATAAACAAGTATTTTATGGTAATATTAATTAGTATATAGACACACCTGGCAGGGCACGATTGAGTTGACATCTTTCTTTGGTTCTCCAGATCTATTCTTCGTACATATGCTCATGATGATGCCACGTCACTTCATCCACACCTAATATCCAATCAAAAGACCGGAAACTAAACTAAACTAAAAGATAAGAGGAACCAACCCCATCTATTTTACAATTAATTTGGTTTAGTTTAGTCATGTTCAAAACTAAACTAAACTAAAGTTAGAACTTACCACAAATTTAAAAATCTTTTATTTTTTCTCATCAGTTTATCTCTTTCACCACCTACCAACCATCACATCAATATCTGATTAAACTTTTTTCTTTTCAATATCCACCCAATCTTCTCCAATACTTCTTCTTCACTATTTATCTTTTTTCTTCTATTGTCTCTAAAAAGCAGTGCTCTCACCGCAACTCTCCAGTCCTCACCATTTCTTTATAAATTCTTCTTTTTCTTTAATTAGAAAAAGTGAGAGAAATCGACTCACTAGGCAATCCCCAACCATCGGCCGAATTCCATACAGATTTGCCACAATAATCTTAGAAAATCCGTGTCGAGGTAAATCTCTGTTCATTTATTCATTTTTCTTTCATTTCTCTCTCTGTTCTTCTTTTTCTTCATATTTCTAGATTTTATCTGTTTCTTGCTCTCTCATTTTTTTTATTTTTTTTTTATTTTCAAGTTATGACATTTTAAGACAATCTGCCAGTCTTTTGATTTTTTGATTTTGATCTGCTGGCAGCCACTTTCACCCGCCCAATTGAGATTTTGTTTTTTATTTTTTATTTTAAGACAATCTGACATTAAATTATTTTTTGTTACCTCGAAACTAAAAAAAATGAGAGAGAAAGAAATTGAAAAAATCATCAAGTACAGTGTCTGCCATGCACTTATTGCATTCAATGTGACGGACAAGTAATTGAACTTTCTTTTTCAATTTGATGCAAGGTACGCCGCCGGAGCAGAGTTTTTGACAGAACATCAAATCATACCAACTGATAATTACCTCATCAAATCCACAACAAATCTGCCAAAGTCACTTCACATCCACAAATCTATACGAGAGCTAAAAATGGCTTCTTCAAAGAAAAAAGAATACTAGGCCCCAAGTTTAGTTAAAAAAAAAAATCTGGAAAAGCATAGAAGAACGAGGCTGCAGTGAGGTGTGGAGAGTTGCTTGTGAAAGAAAAAAAAAATGGAGATATTGATGAATGAGAGAAAGCCGGTGGTGCTTTGGAAAAAATAATAATAATATAAATAAATAAAGATGAAAAAGAAAGAAAGACAGACAATGGCGTGAAATATCTTTGAAACATTGACAAGGAAGAAAGAGGATAGTGTAAGAGCATTAAACGCAAAGAGGATAGGTTCAGACCACAAAATCCCAAAGGAAGAGTTTGAAAATAAAATTGCACAGGATTTCATGAAACCTTGGAAAAGAAAGAATAGGGCAGATGGTTCAGTTTAAAAAAAGAAGGAAAATTCTTGCGTCTTGCCAACAGTACCGTCACGCCAGAATAAAAAATAATTAAAAAAAAGTTGTGACCGGTTGTGTAGTTAGGCGGTTTTACAATCAATGACATAAAAGTTACAAAATATGACAGACTTTTTACAAGACTAAACTAAAAATTATTAATATTAACAAATATTGTATTATAATAAACTAAAATATTGTCAAAACTTTGAATCAACTTACCACACTAAAAAGTATTAACCCAAAAAGTCAGAAATTACGAACTTTTACGAACTTTTAAACATACTCATTTAAAAGCATTTCAATTAAAAACAAACCCAACATTATGTATGCTTCTTTCATACAAAGCTGGATCATTTATTAATTGTGTCTGTAGCTTTTTCTTTCACTCTTTCTAATGGGTACCAAGTTCTATATATTTCGACCTCGACACTCTCTCACACTCAAAAGCTGTGCAGCCTCAAGGGGTCAAAAAATCCTTTGCAAGAGAAGATGTTATTTTTAGCTTGACAATTTGAATAAAATTCACCCATGGGTGTTACTGATCCCAACGTTTAAAAAAAACTCGTGTAAAAGAAGATATATATAATGCTTGTAAAGTCGCAGGTGTAACTGATACCACAACCAATATAAAAAAAATAAAATAAAATAACTGATACCACAACCCAACAATCAATATCAATATATATATAAAAGTAGAGACCTTTAACTGAGGTTCTGCCATGTGTCTTATAAATTGATGTGGCTGCCACATCAGCAATTAAAATACTAAATTAAAGTAAGTGTCTTTCTATTATTTAAATTTATCAATTGATACGTTGTTTAATAAAACAACTGGATAATGATCAATGATGAACAATTGCACCCTTTCCATTCTACATGACTCTCTTTTCATTCGGTTGCTGCACTTCCCACCATTCCTCTCTTTGTAATTGAGAGATAAGCAATCCCCCACAAAGCTACGACGTTTTCGCTGCTCCGTTGTTCTCTTCCATTCTCATTTTGTCATCTAATTAGTCATCATCCAAAAAAGAAAAAAAAATATACTAAAAAAATAAACAGAGAGAGAGAGTGTGTGTGTCTGTGCGTGAGAGAAATCTCATCGATTTTCATTTTACAGAGAGATTGAGTTTCAGCGAGCGAGAGACAGAGAGAGAGAGAGAGAAATCTCATCGATGGTGAATTTCGTAGGTAAAGTTTGAGAGAGAGTGGAACTTCGTCTTCGTTCGAGTCGGTAGACGTGTGGTTGGAAAGGACGACGATGAAGGACGCGACTGCATTTCCTGAATCGCTGAGATTCGTGTAGAAAAATCAGATTCACTCTGATCGATTGGTTTGTGGATTTGCGTTGCGTATTTCCTTGCTAAGAGAGATGATCGGTGGAGGAGAGGAAGCGCCGGCGGCGGCGGGGTCTTCGCAGCCGCTGGAGTGGAAATTCGCACAGGTTTTCGGCGAACGAACCGTCGGAGAAGAAGTTCAGGAAGGTTCGATTTCCAATTCTGATTTTGAATTCATTGATTTGATTTTGATTGATTTATTTATTTAAATTAGGGCTTGATTATTTAGTTTCTTTTAATTATAATGAACGGCGTTGTTTTCGTGGCAATCGATCGTATATGAGAGATGATGGCTGGGGGAGTGGAGTCGTGGTCTTCATCATCGGCGGAGGGAGAAGCGAAACTCGGAATGGTGATGGAATTTTCATTGGATGATGGTGGTGTTGCTGCGGCGTCGTTTTCATCTTCCCCTAAATTACCACGCAGGCTTGGTCGAAGGCTCTCCGAGTCCAAGACTCCTCAGAAGTGTACTGTTCAAGATATCGAAGCCAAGCTCCGCCACGCCGATCTTCGTCGCCAGGTCTTTTTTCTTTTTTCCTTTTTTATTTATTTATTTTTTTAAATTCAGGAAATTGAATTTAACCCCACCTGCGTGGGGTTAACAGGTGCTTTCTTTTATTTTTTCTTTTTGTAATATATTCAATTGGTGTATTTTTTCATCTTTTTAATTGGACTACAATTAGATTTACACATACTGTTTGTAATAGAATTAGTTCAGTTCTGCCCCCAAAACTACAATTAGATTTACAGTTTTCAAGAATACAAGGCAGGAATTCTGCTGCATTTTTTTTAAATTGCAACTGTTAATTAGGTTGTCAAGTGGCCACCAATGTAATATCTTTTGTAGTCAAGGTCATAGTGGGTGCTTATGACTAGAACATAGTTGTTAGTTGATTAAAAGATTAAAAGAATTTCAATGGCAGAATTCAATTGTTACAATTGAATGAAAGTATTTTTAGGAATAGCTCTAGAAAGAATTGCAAGGGGAACTTGATATTTGAAGATCAGTTTGTGTTGGAACGTTGTGTAACAATAAGATTGACTTTAAAACTATTAAAATAAAAACAAAGAAGAAAAAGGAAGAGACAGAAACAGGGGTGGACTTGGAGGAACCTGCCTCATGAGCATCAACAAAGGGCTAAAAAGGGATAGAGTTGATAGGTTGGGGTCAGCAAAAAGAGACTCATTGTGCTAAGTTAAATAATTTAATTCCAAATGAATGTATTTAATTCTTTATCCTATTATAAATGTAACCCATTACTTGGGCGGATAGCCGGAATTGAACCCCATGCATCTTCTCCTTTGGTAAAGAGAAATTTTACCAATCAATATATTGGAACTTTGAATTTGTTGACAGAAGTGGAGGATAAAATAAATTATTTAATATAGTACTATATATTTATTTAATATAGTACAGAGATTTCAATATTTATTTAATATGTTCAGTACTATATATCACTGTTTGGAATCACAGTAGAAGAGTAATCATTGAAATTCAATCCGAAGATATACAAATGGGCTCAAGTAGGTTCTGAATAACTGCCAGCGACTTGCTGATTTTGATATGCACATATTCTGCAGAGAGATTTCAATATTTTCAAAAGGTTTTAAGCTTAGAGAGTAAAAAAAATGTGGCCAAAGACTGGGGTATGTGACATCAATTAAGGGCCAAGAAGCATGCCAAGAATGTTCCCCCTAACCCAACCCACTCCCAAATTCATACCATGTGTCTAGGGTGAAATTTGTCACCTGTGGATTGTAGGTTATCTTATTGGCATTCTGCCATAAATGGGTGGTTCTACAGCTGAGCTTTTACACAAAAAATGGATTGATTAGGTATTAGTGAGTCATGACAATTTGATTGAGTATGGTTATCCTAACTATATATGTTCAGTACTTGCTGATTTTGATATGCACATATTCTGCAGAGAGATTTCAATATTTTCAAAAGGTTTTAAGCTTAGAGAGTAAAAAAAATGTGGCCAAAGACTGGGGTATGTGACATCAATTAAGGGCCAAGAAGCATGCCAAGAATGTTCCCCCTAACCCAACCCACTCCCAAATTCATACCATGTGTCTAGGGTGAAATTTGTCACCTGTGGATTGTAGGTTATCTTATTGGCATTCTGCCATAAATGGGTGGTTCTACAGCTGAGCTTTTCCACAAAAAATGGATTGATTAGGTATTAGTGAGTCATGACAATTTGATTGAGTATGGTTATCCTAACTATATATGTTCAGTACTTGCTGATTATATACATTGGCTGGAATGTCATGTTTCACTTCCGATAGGGGTTTGATATCTCTAAACAATCATAGTGCATGAATTATTTTCTGAACTTACAGGTTCATTGATCTTAATTCCCTCCTGCTAATTTTTGGGAATGGTTGCTTTGTTCAAGTACTGATTGCTTCTGGTTTACCAAGTGACTCTAGATAAAAATTAGCAGAAGGGAATTAAGTGTTAAATAATTTGCTAAATTGTATTTGAAGCATTTATTCAAATTACATATAATATCAAGTATTCATTACATAAGTTTCTTTATTATACTACAACTTACAATATAAACCGCGCATCGCGCGGGAATCCTACTAGTATATATAAAAGCAGAAACCTTTAACTGAGGTTCTGCCATGTGGCTTAAAAACTGATGTGGCTGCCACATCAACAATTAAATAACTTCTTTAATATGTCAGCATTAAAAATTAATTTAACAAAATCTTTAAAATTGAATAAAATTAAAAAAAAAAAAAAGCATCTGACCTTGATTGGTGAACCAAGCCAACTAAAAGAAAGGAAGGTGACCAACCGAGTCAACTCACCATCTCCCATCTCTGGTCCACCACCATGGTTCAGGTCGGCGACGTGCTCGACAAAACCAGCGGTCAAGTAATCACCATGAATGGCGCTCACTCATCTCCGACCCCAATTTCGTCAAAACCCACCTCCACCGCGCCGAATTCAAGCGACCGTCAAAACCCTCTGCCGATTCAAGTGCGTGTCAAAGCCATGGCGCTCACTCATCTCCGACCCCGATTTCGTCAAAACCCACCTCCACCGCCCCGAAACCCGTACCCGAGGAGACTTTCGCAGATCTAGGCAACAATGAGTCTTCGTTGATCATCTCCACAAACGACGAGTTCAGGTGGTTCAGCGACATGGAAACGACGTCGTCCACGATTCTTGAGAGCCCCATTTTCGCTGAGAGAACATGTTTGAAGATCTCGATGAAACGGCCAGGCAGGGAAGGGTAGTGTTTTTTTTTTTTTTTTTTTATTTTTTATTTTTTAATATATATATATTCACCAGTAACAACGTTTGGGTTTTTCATTTTATTTTTCGGTATTTTAATTTCTGATGTGTTAGTATGCAGTGCTTTGTAAGACAAACTCATTTACATGATTCACCGGTAACAACGTTTGGCTTTTCTAATTTTTTTTTGGGTAGTTATCATATTTTCTTCAACTGTCATTACTTTATTGTGCATTTCAACATTCTCTTTTTTCCCTGGCGAAGCAATAACAGTGACAAGCATAATTACTGAAGAAATTTCAAAGGTTAGAAAAATCTTTTTTTTTCTTCAGTTTTGTTTTTCCTTTTGTTTTCCTGTTTTACGTTTCTATCTCCATCCACTACCACTATGCTTTTCGTAATATGTTTCATATATTGTTGTATTGGCATTGTGCTATTGAGAGGAATAATGTTTGTCTCTTAAGATCATGAGAAATGGAATGGAAATAGTTGGATTATAACCAATTAATCTCCAAAAGTCATCATACAAGCCTAAGAAGTCCTGTAAAATTTACTACTTCAACTAGACCATCTCCCTGCATAAGTCCCTCAATCTCTCTTAGGTCTTTAGCAAATGGTGTTGCTGAAGGATCAAGTTCTTTCCTCTCTTTTGTAATGAGGCCCTGCATCCAAAGCATTTCTTTTTCAAATACAGAAGAAAAATTCCAACATATATAAAGTAAATAATGAAGACAATAATATCATTATTAGTTTTAACATGAATTTGCAGGTCATATAATTGACCACGTGCACCCTGTAGCATATTTTAAACAGCATAGTCATAAAAATTAAATATTACAAGCAAGATGCATAGATTGTAGTGAAAAAGTGTAGAACTATACATCTTTATGAAGTAGGAAAAACTGTTTTCTTGCTGCTGTTTCATTGTTTCCTGACATGAGACACTAAACCTCGAACCTAACTTCAAAACAACCAGTGTATAAGTTTGTGAACAAAATTAAGTAAACAAAGTGCACATGCATATTTGCATCTAAAACCATGTAAGCAACAGGCTAAACTAACTGATTACATTTAAAAAAAGTTAGAGAAAAAAATTTGTTGAGATAAGTTGCTCAATTGGGTTTTACTGTTCTATAGGCCTTATGCTCTAGGAGGATCAGTTTCACCATAGGCAATCAGAAAGATTAATAAGACCACCATGACATGCTATATAACATGAAACACTGGAACAAACACGGACTCTATGAACTCAACTCAAATAGGCTTTGGAAAATTCAGCCTAGCACTTCAAAGAATACATAGTAGCTCAGCTGGATCATACTTTATTTGTTTGTCAAGCCCTTCAGGTTCTTACATTAATAAAAGAGTTCATAAACGAATAACCAATAGAAAAAGTAAGTTATATAATCTTCACTATCTAAGCACATATAACTATTGCTCATATAGTTCTTACCAAACACATTTCATTCAATTTATATATGGCAAATTTTGCTCAAATGTGCATTTCTTTACTTATTATCTTATATTTTAGTTAATTTTATTATTAATTATTTAAATGAAAAAATATTACTATTCTCTGTTATTTGATTGAATAGGACTTAAGTCTTTTTCCTTATTTTCAAACTGCAAGCAGGTGCTATACTATTTTTATTGAGCAATGATGGCAATGTCTTACACCCATCTAAGCCAAATCTCACCGGACAAAGACAATTGGACAATTATGGTAAGAGTTGTTCGTATGTGGGATGCAATCAACACAAAGACAAATGAGTTTATAAGCCTTGATATGATATTAATCGACGAAGAAGTAAGTATATAACAATAATACAATTATTATTATTTTCTTTTATTATGTTTTAAAATGTTCACACCGACTACCATTTTCTATGTGTATTATCTGATGATCTTTGAAGAGTTTTTTCACCAACACTACATGGACAACAAATTGACATTCTTATTCTTATTAGGGAACCCCGATCCATGCAACAGTTCGGAAAAATCAGGCAGTACGTTTTAGACCACAACTACTTGAGAGTCATGTTTATACAATCAAGAATTTCAGAGTGGATGCTACTAAAGGAGAATTTCGGGCGGTAAGAAATGATTTCAGAATTTTCTTCATGACCATTACAACAATCATTGAGTACAAGGAAAATATTGCTTCCATCCAACAATACTATTTTGATTTTGCGGACTATGAAGGAATAGCAAGTTGAAGTTATAACTTCACATATTTAACAGGTACTAAATATTTCTTAAGAAAAAATCACAATTCTTCCATCATAGTTGCTTCCTACTTTAATGTTGCAAAATACACTAACTATATAAATGCACATAAACAGATGTTGTTGGAAGGTTGACAGCAGTTGGAAATGTTGAGGATGTTCAAGTTAATGGCACTAAAAAAATTGTGCGAAACCTACAACTTCTTTTAAAAGAGTAAGAAAAACTACAAATATTATTATAATACAACTATAATTATATATTGACATTTACAAATGATTTATACAATAAATATTGCATACTAATAAGAATAACTGCCAATTATTTTGCATCTACCAGGGGAAAGGAAATTAGGCTGTCACTATGGGGAACAACAGTATGGAAAATTGATGAAGATTTATACAAGAACAATCCAGGACCTTTTGTATTGGTTGTCACTTCAACTATTGTGAAGACTTTTAATGGTAAACATAACTAAATGATGTATTAAACTATGCTACTCTATACAATTTCCAAATCATTATATTCTTTTCTAATCAAATCAATATGTTTTTTTTTTTTTTAAATTTAAATATTGCACATATAATTTTCTATGCAGGCCAATTCTGTTTATCATCAACAAGCGGAACAAAAATATATGTAAATCTAGAAATTCCAGAGGTTGCTGAATTAATAGCCAGGTATGTATTTTGTAATTTGTAAGAAAAACATATAAATAATAAGTACACAGAAGTTATCTAAACAATATTGTTAAATTTATTAGAAATGACCAAATACAAGATTCAGTCCAAGAAATACCAACCAAGCGTGCAAAAAATATACCAGAGGAGGACTCATCTACAAAGACTATGAAGACAATAGCTGAGATCAAAGGCATTGAATGGGATCCTGAAAAAAAGGTTTGTTCATTGTTTCATTATATATATATATATATATTATATTAAATATATAAATATATATATATAAAATTTAAAAATATTAAAACAATTCGTCCAACATATTAACTGAAGAGTTCATCACAGGAAGTGTACTGCAACTGTATTGCAACCATAGATAACATTGATACAAAATTTGGATGGTATTATATTTCATGTGTGCGTTGTGGAAAGAAAGTGAAACCGCAATCTGGATCTTTTTGGTGTGCAAAATGCCAAACTGAAACAAAAGAACCAATCCCAAGGTAAGATAACATACACTAAAAGTCGCATAGATTTCTTTACATTTTTAGTTAATGCGTACCATATTCATCTCACAACAACTACCTTGAATTGAAAAAAAAAAAAAAATCAGATACAAGATTAAAATAGAAGTTTCAGATGCTACGGACAAAACAACTTTCGTCATCTTTGATCGTGATGCTGAGAAGATTCTAAACAAATCTGCAAAAAATCTTGCTGAAAATCAAGAGGTACTCATCAAATAAGTCATGTATATATTGTGAACTATTGATCATGATATAAAATTAATTGTTGATATGCAGATTGATATTGGAGAAGACATGCCAAAGAATCTGAAAAAACTTCTACAAAGAAGATACATCTTCCAACTCCTTTTGAATGAATTCAATCTAAAGGATGGATTTGAAAATTACACAGTTGCAAAGATATTTGAAGAGCATTTACATGACACAAAGGTATGTCAAAACAAAACCATACACAAAATAATAAATAATTATAATAAATGCACAACAAAAAGAAGCAGGTTAGGCAATAAATCATCATGTTAAAATGGTAAATTTAAATTTTATTTTCCTTTTCCTTTCCCTTTTATAAATCCCGTTTTCCTTTTGGGTCGATTTTATCTTCATTAGTTTGCCTATTCTTAATCTGTGGTTCATTTAAAAAATGCAAATTCCCATGTGACATTGTGAATCTTAAGATTGTATTATGCTTTTGAAGATTTGATTGTTTTTAAAGTAAGGGGAATGGCTGTGTATGTTGTTATATACACCTAAATGCAGCAAGTTTTCGGCCTGCAAACCCACGAAACAATTGCACCATCAAAAAGGTTCAAAGCCCTTGGCTAGATTGCCAATCATAGTGCAAAAAAGACAGTTAAAAGTCTTAGTTCATCCCATGGATAGCTACAACTTTGACTTCCAAACTTAATTTGATGCATTTGTTTTTTCACGATTTCTTGCATTAATCATGGAGTAGTTCAAAAGCTAATTAATGCTCAAAAACCTGAAAATGAATTAGTTGCAACGAGATTTTTACAAACTGAGTTTACATTTTTAATACGTTCATAAATATGTTAACTTTCATTTTCCTTAATATGGGCTGGCTGGTAATGAAGTTTATGTATCAATTTGGTGTTTAGAAATTGGTTTTTATGTATTAATTTTTCCCAAAGAAATTTACATATTTGATATGGTCTTTACAGTAATCAATAGGTAAGCAATTTTCTGCTGAACAGCCTGGACTCCACCAACCAATGCCTTGGTACTTTGTATGGTCTCATCATTACAACCAAATGGTTCTTTTAAAGACCTTAGATTTCTGGGAAACAAATTTATATGGATTTTGTATTTGTCTTCTATGTTCTTATGATTATGACTGATTTTTGGGGTAGAATGGACACTGTATGATAGCAATTTCTTGCAAAATGTGTCAATGACTCATTGAAATAAATGTCTATTTAAATGAATACAGTTGCAAAGTTTAGAAGTGCATGTTAATTTTTAAGATACTGTGCAATTGTAAAAGGAAGGCTTTTAGTCCCATCAGAGATGCTTGCTAGCAGAAGGTGGGTATATATACAATTTCTAAAAATTTATGTGTGTTTGGAGAAGGTGGGTACTATGACATGTGAAGAAAAAACTCACTTTGTTAAGCTGTGAAAGGTACTGTGACATGTGAAGACATCCTACAAGCAATAATTTTCAGCTTTCCATCCCTTGAAACTAAAAATAAGTCTATATTAAAGAAAGGAATGGACTATCCTATATAGACATGGAGTGTATAACAACAAAAATAGTTGAAGAACTTCGTCATGTGTCTTTTGTAATACACTTTTTTTTCTCTACCATTTCATTATTTACATTGTACAGTGTGTTTTCTTTGTTATGGAATGCATTCTTAATTTTTCTTTTCAATTCTTTAGGGTCAATAAAAGTGGAAATAAAAACTAAAAAAGCCTTAAGGTTAGTAAAAGTGAAAATAAAAATTAAAAAATCTCAAACACTAATAACTCCTTCCTGGCTCGAAGTAAGGCTAAATGGAGATGAACACTAAATGCATATATTGGATATCTATATTGGAAGCTTCAAGATAAAATATTTCAAAGTATTTCGTTTTCTTCATAAACATAGTTGTGGTTAAACAAAAATATCTATTTGGTAGAGATTTTCTTTCCAATATTAGACTATTTCTTTTTGTTACAATGTGTCATATTCTTTTTTGAAATATTTGAGCACTTTGGTGTAGTTGAATATTTATGTAACAAGTCATCTGGAAGTCAAACTTTACAACAATCCACTCAAGGATCTTCCAGCCTCAGCTCATTAATCATAATCACTGATGATGCACATGAAGGACAAAAATATGGCAGTTTGAATAAGCATCTAGGAGAGAAGGAACCTATGGATGAAACTCCAATCATAAATTCGGCCACAACCATTGAAGATGTAGAAACATATGATGATGACGTACCAATCAAGAAGATTTCCAAACGTCGCAAGGCAACAAAACACAATACATTCAAGAAACAAAAAGGATGAAGATGCAAATACATGACTATTTATGTTTAATATATTAGTCAATTTATGTTTACTGTGTGTTTATTTTGGAAGACATACTAGACTGTTTATATTAAATATTGACATAATTTGCTATTTTAAATAATATTCCTCAATTGTTCAATTAAGTGTTAAATAATTTGTTAAATTGTATTTGAAACATTCATTCAAATTACATATGATATTAAGCATTCATTACATAACTTTCTTTATTATATTACAACTTACGATATAAACCTTTGACTGAGGTTCTGCCAAGTGTCATATAAACTAATATAGCACTGACATGGCTGCCACATCAGCCATTAATTTTAACCGGTCACCATTAAATTTATAAAATAATTAAAATAAATAAATAAATAAAATAACCCTTCAGCAATTAAAGTACCAAATTAATTAGTCAGCACCAAGTGTCTTAAAAACTGATGTGGCACTGATATAATTGCCACATCAGCAATTAAAGAACCAAATTAATTAGTCAGCAATAATTTAATAAAATAATTTAAATTAAAAATAAAACAAAAAAAACTTGAACCCAGCGCCTGCCCTCCCAGAGAATCGTTCGTTTTCATGCCATCCACCACCGTGGTTCAGGTGGGCACCACTACCACCAATCCCACCACCCCTGCGCCGATAACATCATCATTATCTGATTTGCTGAACATGGCAGCGCCACCTTCTACGCCGTCGTTTCGATCCTTCTCCACTCCCAACCACATCCGCAGTGGGTCCCCTCAAAGCTTCCGCATCCACAACAGCATCGATCACTGCCGTCTGATCCAACGATCGAATGGCAGCGCCACCTTCTTCTCCGTCGTTTCGATCCCTCTCCACACCCAACCACATCCGCAGTGGCTCCCCTCAAAGCTTCCGCATCCACAACAGCATCGATCACAGCCGTCTAATCCAACGATCGAATTGTTCCGCCTAGGAGCGTTTCACTCGGCAGACATGTTAGTATATTTTATTATATTTAATTTTAATGATTTTGTTAGAATAATGCTGACATACCAATGGGGTGTTTTAATTGCTTTGGGTTAATATGCCACATCAGTTTGTAAAACAAACTCATTTCCATGTTTCACCAGTAACAACGTTTGGCTTTTCCAGGGTAGTTATCATATTTTCTTAAATTGTTATTACTTTATTGTTCATTTCAACTTTCTGTTTTTTCCCTGGCGAAGCAATAACAGTGACAAGCATAGTTACTGAAGCAATTTAAAAAGTTAGAAAAATCGTTCTTTTTCTTCAAATTTCTTTTATAATGCAGTGTTGGATGTGATTTGTTTTTCCTTTTGTTTTCCTGTTTTACGTTTCCATCTCCATCCACTACCACTAGGCTTTTCATAATATGTTTCATATATTGTTGTATTGGCATTAAGCTATTGAGAGGAATAATGTTTGTCTCTTAAGATCATGAGAAAGGGAATGGAAATAGTTGGATTTCTTTCTATGGTCCTATTTTAGGTTGCTTTGTCAATAGTCTACACTGTCTGGGCCCAATGCCTTTGCTGGCTGTACTTGACTGCACTTAGTTGACATGGAAATTATTTGCACTTTGATGTGGTCGAAATGACCATGTACTTAAATTACATAATGTCATGATTGTAAGATACAGTGAATCAAAATAGATGAATCTTTTTCCCTTTCCAGTCATTCTGTTCATATTCATTTTTTAGAGGTGGGTTCCTTGCAACCAACACATCTCTCTTCTTTTTGGTTCGGGCTTGGAGCTAGGTTTGGGTGTAGACTTTGTAAGGATAAGAACGACCTTCAATATGCTCTAAAATAAAACTTAAAAAGCAGTATTTTGATCTTCTGCCAAGTGACATATGACTTTGATTCATTAGATGGTAGTATTTTGGACCTTCTGATCACGGGCAGTGCAACCAGTGTTGACATAATTAACTCTCTCAACTTCATAATAGTGCAGATTGGATTTTTTAGGAGTCTATAACATGAAAGATACTGAATGCCTACTATGACTGTGACCCTATGTAACCAAAAGTTATAGAAGCTTCAAACTTCTAAATTGAACCGCAAAATATATACTTTTCTAAAAGCCTTACAACACACTCTGCATAGTTTTGGGAATTCCACAAAATAATATCACCCTACATTATATAATCTTATGGAGGGTACTGGTGGAGTTAGTAGCCCTTCACTGCGTGTGTGTGTTCTGGTATAGTGAAAATATAAAAGGAGTTTTGTTTTAGTGTAGTGAAAAAAGAGAAAGGAAAAATAGTTGGTCTCTGAATTCAAAGGATTGTTTTCCCAGCATAAAGAAGACTAATGTCTCTAGGATATATCTCAGTAATGTTCTATGTACTTTGGTACTTACCTAATGCAACAGTTCTACACTTCTACTCCTATCATGTTACCTTTGTTGTACAGTGACTACTTGGAAACTATACCATCTTCTCGCATGAGTCTGTTCCATCAAAGTTACGACGAATACAACTATTAAGAAACGGACAAAAAGGAAGGCGAAAAAAATTAGAAAGTGGGGTGTAAAAGATCATAAACAAAGTGAAATTGGAAGTAAACATGGGTGTCAATCAATTATTCTTGAAATAGAAACCTTAAAATTGAAAAGAAAAATCAATATTTACTGTTCTATAGGCCTTATGCTTCAGATTTTTACTAGAATTCATGGTTGTAATTTGTAAAGCTGCTTGCTATCCATAGTTGTCCAATTAATGCAAACAAGCATGAAGTTGTAGGAGTTAGTCATTAGTACACAAGATAGAGAAGAATTGTCCATAGAAGTCACTGTACAACCATTCCAAATGTTAAGTGTAATCTAATCTAAAAACTATAGTTTATTTATTTATTGGCCAAATTGCATAATCACCCCCTGGGGTTTGGTTCAGTTGCAAACAGACCCTCTGGGGTTTTGATTTTGCAATATAACCACCTGGGGTTTTTAAATTGATGAAATTGACCCCTCTAAGTATATTTTTGGTCAATTTTGCTAACAAAATTTGTCATATGCATTGTATGTAATCATTTTATAATAAAAAATTCATTATTATAAACCCAAATGCAATACATATGACAAATTTTGTTAGCAAAATTGCCAAAAAAATATACTTAGAATGGTCAATTTCACCAATTTAAAAACCTCAGGTGGTTATATTGCAAAATCAAAACCCTAAGGGGTCTGTTTGCAACTGAACCAAACCCCATAAGGTGATTATGCATTTTAGCCTTATTTATTTTATAATCCAACTGTTACAACTTACAACAAATAAGAGAGTGTGATCTAAATCCTGACTCTCTTTATAAAAAAGATTCTATAATACTATTGAATTACAAGACTCTTAACATTTAAAAACTAGAGTTGCATTGTTTTTTATTTATTTATTTTTTTGCATTGTTTATTATTGTTGTTGCCAGCACGACACGAGCACTATTTTTCGTATAGGTCAAATACTATGAAATTAAACGCATGATCTCACTCTCGGCTCCTTATTTAATGGGGAAATGTTTCTTTCACACCCTGTGTGAAAGACACTGTTTCACACCCCCACTAAAAGACAAACCCGCTATCCCCGGTTTGCTATTCCAAGTTCCACTATCCGTGTAACCAAACACCCATTTTTCCTCATTTTTTCTGAAATTTTCTCTCTCCTCCCGAATGCTCTGCTCTGCTCTGCTCTCTCCTCCCGAATTTTCTGCTCCTCCTCTCCCCGATCTGTCCTCATGAAGCCATGGATCTGATTTGGGTTTTATTTGGGTTTGGGAATAACGAAGTTTTGATGTTTGAAGTTGGGGTTTGATTGTATTTATGAGGGTTTGGATGATTTTGTTAGGGTTTGAAATAATAAAAGTTAAAGGTTTGGTCGGGTTCAATATTTTTTTGAGGGTTTGGTTGATTTTGGTTGAGATTGGAAATAATAAAGTTTGGAGGTTTGGTCGGGTTCAATATTTTTTTGAGGGTTTGGTTGATTTTGGTTGAGATTGGAAATAATAAAGTTTGGTTTTTTGATTTTGAAGTGATTTTGGTTGGTTGAGATAAAAATTAATAAAATTGTTACAAAAATGCCAAGAAACATGTTTAATAGATGGCAAGAAACATGACCAATTCGTATGAACATGTTTAAATGTTCATGTAATTTTCTGGAAAATGTGGACAAAAACATGGAATTATGGACAAAAACATGACATTGTGGACAAAAATTTCGAGTCTACTTATGAACACTTAAGTGAACCCAGAAATGTTCATACAATTTTCTGGAAAATGTGGACAAAAACATGAAATTATGGACAAAAAAAATGAAATTATGGACAAAAACATGAAATACACTTTCTAAGTTCACTTGAATGTTCATAAGTAGACTCGAAATGTTTGTCCACAATTTCATGTTTTTGTCCACATTTTCCAGAAAATTGTATGAACATTTCTGGGTTCACTTAAATGTTCATAAGTAGACTCGAAAGTTTTGTCCACAATTTCATATTTTTGTCCATAATTTCATGTTTTTGTCCACATTTTCCAGAAAATTGTATGAGGTTCACTTAAATGTTCATAAGTAGATTCGAAATTTTTGTCCACAATGTCATGTTTTTGTCCATAATTTCATGTTTTTGTCCACATTTTCCAGAAAATTGTATGAACGTTTAAACATGTTCATATGAATTGGTCATGTTTCTTGGCATCTATTAAACATGTTTCTTAGCATCTTTGTAACAATTTTGTCATTTTCTATCTCAACCAACCAAAATCACTTCAAAATAAAAAAAACCAAATTTTATTATTTCCTTTTAGACATGGCAATAGTTTGCTCCTGGGTATTTGTTTGAACATATGTAGTTTCACCACAATTTGGGAAACATTTTTAGACATCCTTTTTTTATATCTTTCACAACAAGTAATATGAAGATTGCAATGGCAATAGGTTGCTCCTGGTAACATTAAATATAAAAGAAACTCATGGGTAACCTAAAATATCCAACCAATTCCACCATTTCATTTATTTATTTACTCCATTTACAAAAAAAAAAAAAGATATTGTTTCTGTTCACTACCTTTAATAGAATCTCAAGTATAGGAAGAATAGAGTTTTAAATACAAAAAATATAAACGTAAATACAAAAATAACAAATGTGTCAAAAAATAACAACTATATGCCGGTAAAGAATTGGGCAGCCGCAAGCACAGTTTCAGCTTTGTACAGCTTTGGGCAGCAAGGAAGTGTAATACAATTCTAGGAGAATGCGTTCCCTTATTCTTGGGCAATCAGCCTACAAAACATAAAAGAGATTTAGAAATTATTGGTTAGTTGTTTTGACTTAAAATGAATGCATTAATGCATCATGAAATGAAGGTGTGGAAATCATACCTCTTTGAACTGGACTATCTTGTTTGTAAAAATCAAGGATTCCATGAATGTCAACATAAAAATGCCACAGTCGGAACTGGAAAAATTGAGGCAAAAGTACATAAAAATCAGCATTGATCAACATAATTTATGGAAATTATGTCTTTCCTTATTGCCAAGTTAGGCTATGAACCACTTTAAGCCAAAAAGTAATGTCCAGCAAAACCATTTCCAATTGTTTATATATACTATAAGATATTTCTTGTAGCTTGAGCAACTAACATGTTAAAATAAAGTTCAAAAAACCATGAAACACCATGAAACAGAAAGACAAAGCTTAAAGATAAGTGTTTTAATGCTCACCAACTGCCCTTGAACTCTCTCACTCTCTCTCTCTCTCTTATCCCACCTCTTAAGTCTCACTATTCTCAGCTTACAGGTTCAGCCCTAAAGACCCAAACAAGATATCATGAAGATGCAGGTACACCCTAAAACTGTTTTCATGTTCCATGTTCTGAAATGAAGCTATTTAGGACTGTTTTTGGATTCTTGTACTGTTTCTCAATTGACACCAACATGTACCATAGAAACCAACATGTACCATAACATCCATAGAAACCAACATGTACCATAACATCCAACAAGCTATTTATATTTTTTTGTAACTATTTTTCATAACATCCATAGAAACCAACATGTACCAACAACCTATGTAACATCCATAACATCCATAGAAAGTGTGGACAATTATCTTTAAGTTTGGACATGATTGTCCACATTTTCTGGTAAATGGTAATAACATTGAAGTGAACCCAGAACCAACATAGCAACAATTACATTTGAGGTCATGATAGATATTGGTACTTACGCATATTTATCTTGGGTTGGTATGTCATCCTTGTATTGTAGGAGCCATGTATGGACATCCGTATGCTTCAAGTTCTCCTTGCATATCTGCTCCAAAGCTTTTCTCTATGATGCAAGCAGCAAAAAGTAGTATCAGTGGGATATAATACTGGGTTAGCAAGAAAACTGAAATTTCAAAACAAGTGTTTACCAATGTTGGTGCCAAAGCTCTACGGACTGCAGTAGGCAAAGAATCAAAAAAATAGAAAACTTTTTGTAGACAATCTACAACCATCATAACAAAATGGCCATTGTGCCATGCTGGGGCAAAAATCTGCATTAAGAAACACGAAAGGGTAGGTCATACACATGAAAATAGATATGTAACAACAGTTTTTGACAAAATGAAAGTTGGAGGTCTCTATAATTACCCGGTTGCAATTTGTCGGCATTGAGCGTACCCAACTAGGGCGGACCACGGCTTCTGGTTGAGGCTGGTCATCTTGGATGGGTTGTTTACCCTTTCTTGTTCTTTTCCCTCTTTGTGTTGAGGTTGATGGAGCCATACCCAAGATCGTAGTCTGCATAAATCATAGTTAGTTATTTGTTGAAAGAGCTCACTGTATTGACATCATGCATAGTGTAAAAGTATGAACAAGTATTGGCCAAGGTTGAAATTTTGTTATTTTACCCCGCCATGGACGCTTATTACGAAGTTGATGTACGGTGGAGGATGGCCGGTTTGGGTGAGTTTTCGTATAAGGACATCCCTAAAAGCGTCCACCACCTGCGTGTGTCACACTTGCTTAGTAAACGATGTGGAATTGTAAAACTCATGTCTCAAATATGCAATAAATAAAGGATCTAAAATGCAAAATGAATATGTAATTACCGCGGTGGATATCCACCTAGAACCATCATCCTGAGCTTGATCAGCTAACAATGATGACACCTCTCGACCCGTGAGGTCATATGTGTCGGTCGAGATTGCCATCTCATTGCTATCAACCTCGTTGGGCCTAGAAAATTTTAAACGTGTTATAAACCAGTATGAGGTAATATTGATAATCACTTCATAAATCATTACATAATTGAAAGAAGAGATTGTTACAACCTTTTCCTACTACCCCGCCTTTTCGGAGCCCCCCATTTCTTCCTAAAATCAGCCAAGACAGCCTCATCAGCAGCTGTTGGCTGGTATAGGAAATGAGCATCCACCCACTGCTCATGATTTTTCAACATGGAGTACATTAAGTTATTTCATATGTGATTTTTAATCAAAAAAATAGTTAAAGCATGAGCATTTAACCCAACATAAAGTAAGCATGAGCATTTAACCCAACATAAAGTTAAATGACATATGAACCCAAAATAAAGCAACAACATATGGAGTACATAAAGTTAGTTCACATGTGATTTTCATATGTCATTCATAGTGTTTCTTATGTGATTTTCATATGGAGTACATAAATTAAGTTTATCATTACACAACACACGTACCTCATTTATAACTGGTTCCGAATGGGGGGCCACTATCATTAGATTCTTCTGGGCTCGTGTTTTCGCCCTTGCATACGTCACACTAGCAGCCCCCTTTGATGGTGAACTCACCAAATCCACCATAGCTGCAGCTGCCTCCCCTGCATTGTCTTGCTTTGATGGTGAGCTTGCCCACGTCCACCACCGCCACCTTGGCCTTCTTTTTGGCAGCTTTGCCTCTCTTGGCAGCCTTGGACGGTGAACTTGGCAAGTCCACAATGGGGGCTTCAATGGGCAGCTGGCTTTGTGAGGGTGGGGGCTGGCTGTGTGAGGGTAAGGGTGGGGGCTGGCTTTGTGAGGGTGAGGGTGGGGGCTGGTTTTGAGGGTGGGGGCTGGTTTTGTGAGGGTGAGGGTGGGGGCTGGTTTGGTGAGGGTTGGGGCTCGTTTGGTGAGGGTTGGGGCTGGTTTGGTGAGGGTTGGGGCTGGTTTGGTGAGGGTTGGGGCTGTTTGTGAGGGTTGGTGAGGGTTGGGGCTGGTTTGGTGAGGGTTGGGGCTGGTTTGGTGAGGGTTGGGGCTGGTGAGGGTTGGGGCTGTGAGGGTGAGGGTGGGGGCTGGTTTTGTGAGGTTGCGGCCTGGTTTTGTTGAATAGTGGGGCTATTCTCTAGGACCGCGGCCACCAAACCCTTCACATGGTCAAGCTCGTCCTTTAAGCGCCGAACTTGTCGTGCTAGAGCTTCCCGTTCAGCCCTCTCAGCTTGGAGCTCTAGCTGCAATTCATTGGACGGCGCTTGAGGAATTGAGCTTGGTCCAGCCCCATCAGCCCTCACCATGATTGGGTGCGAGCTGCCATGGGATTCTTGCAAGGTCTCCATGGCTTCTTCTACCACGTTGAAGTCTTGCTCCCACGGCATTGCTACAAGCACGGACAGCACCTGCAAACAACAAGATATATGAATTAGAACGCTAAAATACTAACATATAAGATCTTTATAAGATATTAACATGTTTATTAAACTAGTATGCAACTTTAGTGTAAGATACTTACATTGGCACTCTTACTAAAGGCCTCGCTTGCCTTCTTAGTATACATTCTTTGGTGCGTCCATGCTAAAAATCTTGGGAAAGGTTGGTTAATTTCAGCATTCTTCGAACCAACCCCCAAGTGCTCGCATGCCCATATCTGCAAAAATCATGACATCAATGGCAAGTTTAAGAATAAAACAAAATTTAGAATGGTTGTGGAGTAAACAATGAGGATAAAAAAAATTTTACCTGAAGCAAGGCAGTGCAACCTTGAATGTGCAAGTTGCCTCTACCTTTTTTCGCTTGCATCGATGAAGCTGCGCGGCTTAAACCACTAACCAAGAAGTCATACACTGCCTTCCCCCATGCATATGTACCTAGGTTGGCTCTATCATCAAGCAATGGTAGGAGGCTTGGGTTGACTTTTTTGGAGGTGGTGGGAAACAAAAAATAACTAAAGACTAGGGCAATGTACAACCTAACCCTATTTGGGACTTGTATGGAAGTTTTGGTGAGCAATGTCACCAATTTATTTCGGTCTGGTGAAGTTGTCTTCAAATGCCTATCTAACAATTTCTCCACCATAGACCCCCCAGAATGAGCTTGGTTCAAATCAATTGGCTCTCCCCTCACAGGCAACCCCAATATGAGGGCAACGTCATATAGGGTGAAAGGTATGAGCCTATCACCCACTTGGAATGCACGTGCATCGGCATTCCACCTTGTAGCCATCACTTCAAGGATCCGTCCACTTGCCTCGATGTTGCAGTGGAGATTCAGCAACCACCCAAATGGAGTGGTTTGCAGCTGGCTCTTGCATTCTTCAGCTAAGGTGTTGTTAACCTCCATCAATTTGGTAACACTGCACTGATGGCGAATACGAGGTGCAGCTTCAATACTCGCCATTGCCTTGGCCACATGCAAAATGGAAATCCATAGAATTAGAATATCTCATAAAATCATTCACTTTAAAAGAAACAAGAAGATATAGAGGATAGATGCTAACAAGAATAAGCTCATCCAAAGACACTATGTCTTGAAGCCAGCATGTCACACAAAGATACCAATAGATTTATTGTAGGATTCACACTATTCCATTATGTAGTAACAAGTTTCATGTGTTGTACATGTAACAAATTCTTATTCTTTCTGTTTTTGGCACTCTAATCATCTTTACCCTAGTAGTAATGCCAAGACAAGGATGCTGTATAAAATGTATGCCAATTGAAGCACTATTATACAGAAAATGTGAAAATTGTCCAGAATACCCTTAAATTGTCCAGAAAACCCTAACATTGTCCACATTTTAATCACAGTTTAAACTTGTGGCCATTCCAAACATATTTGTCACATTCAAGTCAACCTATGACCACACACACACAAAAAAAATAAAAAATAAAAAAACAATATCAGTCATCACTAGTACTATATTTACTATACAAGTACTTGGCACACATGGCTGGACAGGTATTCATTTGTCTTCTCTCTTAGTTAACTCATTTGGGTTTGTTTTTCTTTCCATGTTTCTCAGCTGGTTCTACAGTAATTTCCAACTCAATCAGATTGAGCTAACCCAACTTGCATAAACCAATTTTGGTTCTAATTTGACCCCCAAAGTCAAATCAGTGCCAGTCTCTTAACCCATATAAATGTTGTGTATGTTTATATATATAACCAATATAGACTAAATCCAACAATAAACCGCTTAATTCACACTAAATGCAATTTCAATTATATTTTCCTGCACCACATAAACAGAAGCTGTTTGATCATATAAGAAAGAGAAAACACATATTACAAATGATTGATCTTAGCTAATTGGTTATATATATAACAGCAAAATCATTGCTTAAAAGAATTGGATATAACAGCAAAAATCATTACAGCAGAGAGGATCAGAAAGCCACAAGTGTAGATGTAAGGCTCTTGATAGTGTCTAAGATATCATAAAGATTAACATTAACAGTGTTGGTGAAAGTGTGAGGTGCAGTCAAGTGCAAAGTGCAAGTGCAAGTGCCTTCTAAAGAGAACATTAAGTGAAAATTATCCAGAATACCCTTAAATTGTCCAGAATACCCTAACATTGTCCACATTTTAATCACAGTTTAAACATGTTTTGTTTTATTTATCTTCTTCATGGAACTCTCTTATTCCTTTATATATGCTCATACAACAATATCCATTAACTGAAATCAGTAAGGAACTTGCCACTGGCTAAGAAAGTAATAGCTTTTAACTAATTTCTGCTTCAATTCAATATGTAGGTCTGACCTGTGGCATGGTTTATACCACATCATTTACATCATCACAAAGAGAATATGCTCATCTCTTGAAGTGGAACTATAGACAGATCAAATCTCACCTTCATAAAAGATAGGATTTTTTGTTCTTTGGGTCTTGAAAGATAGAGATAATTAAGGTTGATTGTCTCTTTAGGTGACATCCGATAAAGGTGGAACAGGACTGTACATTTTTTATTTCATGAGTAAGGTTGTAAATTTCATAGTCCAACCAAGAAATGCAATATTCTAAGCTAGGGCCTGCATTTAGATTTGAGTATTTTAATATTTAAAACCTTGTATGAATCATGTAAAGTCTAACTGTGCACATATATTAAGAATAAGATTTGAGTATTTGAATAGCAATTACTTGTATGAACCATGTAAAGCCAAACTGTGCACATATATTAAGAAAGACAAACAAATATCAAGGACAAGCTTAACAATTTCCCCAGCAAACAATGCAACACCAAGTTTGTCATGTTGACAGCAAGGCAGGAGACAGAAAAAAGTGATTGCAGAAAGTACAAGACTAAGCTATCATGTTCAGAAGTAAATTTTTTGGATGGATTTGAGCTTCAATAACATGTACATTTAAAATGATGATCTGTAAACCATAAAATCATCACCAGAGGTCCAGAACCACAAAAACATCCACAAGCAGAACAAAGCTCCTCAATCCTCCACATAGTTGTTTGTATAAAAAGAATATATAACCATCTAAGTTTATTTGCAACACTGCTGTTAAGAATCTTACTTGTATGATGCTAATCAAGTTTCTTTTCTTCACCCTCTAATACTGACAAGCTAGCAAATGTAAAAACTTCCACTAGAATGAATTTAATGGACAGAAATAATTATTGAGAATCAAACTAAAACAGATCACATAAATGAAATTTAAAAAAATTAACAAAGTGACTACACAAAACCCTAAGATTGTCCACAAAACCCTAACATTGTCCACACTTAGCAAATTCCTCAACCAAAGTCAAAATATTTCACAAAATGGCAAGCATAGTATCAACTCACAAAAAATTAAAAAATGACAGAAGAAAATGAGTTTGGGCTCTCACCTTTCTCTTTCGAAGATTGTTTCTTACTTCCTTTTGCTTTTGTGTCTACGGGTGCAAGGGAATGGGTCACGCTGGGGAAGTTTGAGTGTTTGATAGGAGTGTAGTTTGTTCTTGGGAATGTTTGCACGTGAAGAGAGGGAGAGGAAAGACTGTGACAGAGGAGAGGTTCAGTTTCAGTTTCTAACAGTTACACTTTTGTTTGTTGTTTGTTTGTTTCAGTTTCGAAGAGACAGAAGAGAGGGCGTCGTGTACTCGTGTTGAGGAAGCTTCTGACATGCAGGCTCGAAGAAACGACGCCGTTTGGGGACCACTTTCACCTCAAAAGCCCAAAAACGGCGCCGTTTTGGGGACCACTTTCCCCCAAATGCCCAAACACGGCACCGTTTTGGGGACCACTTTCCCCCAAATGCCCAAACACGGCACCGTTTTGGGGACCACTTTCCCCCAAATGCCCAAACACGGCACCGTTTTGGGAATTTTTATTTCCCCCCAAAAGCCCAACACGGCAGCGTTTTGTAATGTTTTATTTCCCCCCAAAAGCCCAACACGGTAACGTTTTGGCCATTTTAATTTCCCCCCAAAAGCCCACACGACGCCGTATTGGCCATTTTTTTTCCCCCCAAAAGCTCACACGACGCCGTTTTGGGGACCAACTTTCCCACCAAATTGCCCACGTTGGACCCGCCTTCTTTCTTTCTTTTTTTGGTTTGCTTTCTTTCTTCTTTCTTTTTTGGTTTGGTTTAAGTGGATTAATGGGTTTGGGCTTTTGTTTTTGGCATGTTAATATATTATATATTGGGTTATTATATAATAATGGGTTTGGGCTTTTTAAGTAATCTTATATTTTACTGTATAATATGGGTTATCATATGACAATGAGTTTAGGTTTTTTAATAACCTTATATTATGGGTTATCATATGATAATGGGTTTGGGCTTTTTTCAGCATCAGATAATATTAATATATATATTATGGGTTATTATATGACATTGGGTTTGGGCTTTTTTTGTAACCTCATATATTAATGTATGTATTAAAATATTAAGTAATTAAATATTTAATCAATTAAATTAATTTACATGTAAATATTAATCAATAAATTACCATGTACATATTAATGAATAAAATAGTTATAATGTTACGACACTAACATACATACATATAATAAGATCTAATAACTTTTTTATATTAAAATCAGTAAAGACAAAAAATTAAAAGATTATAATAAAAATATTTAAATTCCAAAAATATAAGTAGAACATTGGAATTGAGTAATTTAGATTAGTTATAGTAACATTGATATTTTATGTAATGTAATTATACAAACTAACGTATTAAAAACGTATGTCATACAATGTATTCTATTGTGTTTACATTTGATAACCACCTTGGTAGTACGATTACATTTGAGTGACATATTTAAACAACAAATTGTAATATTTTTCTACTTAGAATCATCCATATAGTAATGCTCCATACAGTACTATATAACTAAGAATTGTCTATACACTAGTACTGCTTCGTTCTGGCTCACCATATATGTTTTTGAACAAACCCGTATAGTTAAAGTATACGACAGTATACTGATGGTCATCTTCTATGTGAACAGCAAATCTGATCCAAACAGGAAAGTGTTGGATATTTCTTATGGTTCAAAGTAACACCCGATCTATAGCGGATGGTACGGTTAGGGTTGAT
>CAJSFY010000132.1:0-152286 GCA_907173295.1 Fagus sylvatica
TGGGTTGCACCAACTTCGTTTCTAACGCCCACATTACCATGTTTACTCTTTTTAAAGTTTTCATGGCAAAGTGTATTTTAATCACATTTTTATATCAAAGCGATAAACAGTCAAGCAAGTAATCACGGCATGTTCGCAGCACATAAATTACAAGAACGATTATGAATAAAACATTCAAACAAGTAATCACGGCATGGTCGCAGCACATAAATTACAAGAATGAGCATGGCATCAAAACGGTAAATCGTTCAAACGAATAATCACGGCATGGTCGCAGCACATAAATCACAAGAATGAATGAGTACGGAATAATCATGGCATGTTTGCAACACATAAATCATAAAAAGGTTCGAACAAATGATCACGGCATATTCGCAGCACATAAATCACTAGCGCGAGATGGATGTATCACAATGAGGATGACGAGTATCGGATGACATAAATATGACGCTTAATCAAAATGACAAAGTGTAATTTATGACACGTGAGAACTTTTAGGGAAATGGTCAAGACCTCGTGGGGTCGGGATTCGATGCTATTTGAAAGGCTTATTCGAATCTCGACACCACCTTAGGATTTACATAAGTAAATGATGGGAACCAAGGTGGGCCTAGCCTTAAAGATCCTTTGCAAGTTCCAGATGGGCCAATTACAAGATCAAGAGCCAAGAAGATCAAGGAAGCAATGCAAGGATTGGTGCAATCCACTTGGGATGAAGCTAGCAAGAGCCCAACAATCAAAGTGGGTTTGAAAGAAGGAGAACCAATTTTGATCCACTTGATACAAGCTGTGGAAGACATGACTTAGGGAAGTTTGGGCCTATTGTTATTCAAGGCTTTCAATTTATTAAAAGATTTATTTTTTATTAGTTTAGAATAAGTGGGCTTGAGAAAGGCCTTGTATTAGGGCCAAGGGTTTATTAGGAAAGTTACTTTTTAGAAACTAGAATTACTGTTCACGCAGGGGTATTTGTGGGAAAAAAGAGTTCTAGCTTTGGTTAGGATTTTAATTAGGTTTTGGTTTAAATACTCTTTGTAGCCTCATTTGAAGGCAGACAATATATTGAATTTTCATAGTGAGTTGAGTTTTCTCCTCTTGTTCTTGATTGAACTTTTGAACTTATCAAAGGTAAATCACAACCTTTGTGGCGTTCCTCCTTGTAATCTGGGTTCTTGAGATAGGTTCTTCAACGGGTCTAGATTTTAATATAATCTAGGTTCTTGAAACGGGTTCTCAACGGGTCTAGATTCTCCATCCATTGACTTGATCTTGGCTTTCTTGGGTGAGTTTTCAAATTGATTGTGGGTTCAAGGGATTCCATTCCGCGGGTTCATATCATTTGGTATCAGAGCAAGGTTTCCAATCAGGTCTGAGTCTATCTTTTCTTTCTTGCGTATTTGATTCTAGGGCTTCATTGTTCTAGGGTTACAAAAAAAAAAAAAAAAAAAAAAAAAAAACGTGGCTGCCGAATTCCATTGTTCTAGTGTTTGTGTTGGCTTAAACCTCTTATTGAAGAGTTTGTGTTGGATGAAACTTCTTGTTCTAGAGTTTGTGTTGGTTGAAACCTCTTATTCAAGAGTTTGTGTTGGCTGAAACTTCTTGTTCTAGAGTTTGTGTTGGCTCAAATCTCTTATTCGTTTTATTGTGATCAAATCAGTTGCTGAAAAAAAAAAAAAAAAAAAAAAAAAAAAATCCGAAAATTTTTATGAGCCTTATCATCAACGGGGCTGCATACATCATTATAGTTACTCTTTCATTCGTTTTTATTCCCTTATTCTTATTCTTGTTCTTGTTCTTGTTTCTTGGACCTAATTACTAGTTGGGATAAAACAAGGTTCTTGTTCTTGTTTCTTGATTGAGTTCAATTAGTTCTTGAAAGAACTTGAGTGGGAAAACTCTTGAGGTAAAAGGCAAGAGAGTGTGAGACTATTATCAAAAAAAAAAAATTGCCAATTAAGAGTGAAATACGAGTGGAGTGCCATTGTTCGAGTGTAAACACGTAAGGGAGTGTGTGAGGTTTTCCACTAACATTTTTTTTTTTTTTGCAGCACATTACGATGTCTCATAAGGAGTGACTCATCACCTAAAGGGGAAGGCAGATAACTCATCCTTTGTGTTGCAAGCCATGCAACAACAGTTTGAGCGGTTGAACTTTGTGTTGGGTGAAGTGAGGGATAGGATGGATCATCAAGAAGCAGCGATTAGAAATCTGCAAGGTGGGAGAGATAGGAGGCGACGTGAGCGTAGGGTTGAAAATGAGTATGAGAATGAAGGAGATGGTGAGGATGAGGAAGACTTAGCATCTGAAGTTGGGTCGGGTAGACATAGACGAGTTAGGCGTGAAAGAGGACATGAGTGGAACCCAGGGGGTCGGGATGGTGTAGATCGAAGCCTTGGGAGCATCAAAATGAAAATACCATCTTTCCAAGGTAGAACTGACCCTGAGGTTTATCTAGAGTGGGAGAAAAAAATAGACCTAGTGTTTGATTGTCATAATTACTCTGAAGAGAAGAAAGTGAAGTTGGCGGTAATAGAGTTCACTGATTATGCTATTATTTGGTGGGATCAATTAGTGACCAATAGAAGGAGGAATAATGAGAGGCCTGTAGAGACGTGGGGAGAGTTGAAAGCTCTCATGAGGCGGAGATTTGTACCTAGCCACTTCTATAGGGACCTTTACCAAAAGCTCCAAAATCTTACACAGGGGTCTAGGAGTGTGGAGGATTACCATAAGGAGATGGAGGTGGCGATGATTCGGGCTAATGTAGAGGAGGATCGGGAGGCCACCATGGCTAGATTTTTGAGTGGTTTGAATAGGGACATAGCCAATGTAATTGAATTGCAGCATTATGTGGAGATAGAGGACATGGTGCACATGGCTATGAAGGTGGAGAGGCAGTTAAAGAGAAAAGGGACAGCAAGGTACACTTCGGTTTCTAACACTACTTGGAAATCAAAGTGGGATAAGGAATGATCCAGCTGAAGCAAAGAGAAAGACCGAACCACCTAAGGGAAAAGATGAGGGAACTAGCAACAAACCCAAGGTAGAATCTCAACCTTCACGGAATAGAGATATTAAATGCTTTAAGTGTTTGGGTTCAGGGCACATCTCTTCTCAATGTCCAAATAGGCGGGTGATGATTATGCGTGACAATGGGGAGGTGATGACTGAGAGTGAGGATGATAGTGATGGGATGCCCGAGTTGGTTGATGCTAGTGATGATGATGGAGTGGTATACCCCGTGACAGGTGAGTCTCTTGTTGCCAGGCGTGCTCTCAATACACACATTAAGGTGGATGATGCAGTGCAACAGAGAGAGAACATTTTCCATACTAGATGCCACGTCAACAATAAGGTATTGTCATAACCCCATTTTTACCCCCGGGATTTTCTCGGGTGTCGGCACGCAAAACGAGGCAGCCCGAACCAAGTCGGCCTGTTCCGACGAGGGCTCATCACCTCAAATACTCCCCAAAAAGAAGGTCCGGGACACATTTCCCAAGGTTTGACCAAGTTTGACTAGGGTTGACCAAGTTTGACTAGGTTGACCAAAGGTTGACCGAGGTTTGACCGAGCCGTTTCCAACCCGACTAGGACCCACCGTGCCCAGAAACCCTTGAAATGAAGTCCGGGATACATTTCCAAGAGTTTGGAGAGCTTTGACCAAATTCGACCAAGTTTGACCAAGGTTGACCAAGTTTGACCAAGGTTTGACCGGACCATTGACCAGACCAAAAACTGGATCGAACTGACCACCCCTTGACCAAGGTATAGAGAATATCAAGAGCTTCGATTCCGTACTTTACGGGTCGAAAACGGACGAGAAACGAGAGAGTTGTGGCCAAAACTGCGAAAAAACGGTCCGACACTTAGCCAAATTTTTGGTAAGTATTGTTGACAAAACAGCCTATTTGGGAGGCAACGTTTGCGCAAAGATTCTCTCCGACCCGCTGCAACTTGGTCCGCGAGCCAAGACCCTTAGGCAAGAGGTTCACTTCAGCTACCACACGCAACTTTCGGATCGTCAAGAGCTCCTCCGGTCAAGCCGGAATCTCAGTCAAAAGTTGACCCCTTGGCATAAGGAACATTCCGACGGCCTCCGTTCGCAAGATCATATCTTGCGAACCCAAGCTCGCCTCTGTGCAAGGCCTGTACCGTTAAAAAGTAGGTAACGCAAGCTTTCCGACGATACCAAGATCGTCGAAATCCGACATCGGGAGCTACGTCTACCACGCGCGTGAAAACAGGCCGACAAAATAAGGTTTTGCTGAAAGTTCCGGGAATTGTCTCACCGACGTTGCCACGCTTGCGCACAGAGTCTTCCTGACTCGCAACAAGTTGATCTGCGAGCCCGGGCACATTGGAAAGAGGACACATCCATGCACGACGTGGAACTCTCGGATCGCCAAGAATTTATCGGGGTCAGCCGGAATCCCGATCGGAAAACTGCCCTCAAACGGACCAAAAACACCCCGGTGGACTCTGCTCGCGGGGCCATATCTCACGAGTCCAAGCTCGGATTCCCGCGAATCCGGAACCTTGCAAAAATAGGCAGCGCAAGCTTTCCGACGGTACCAAGAACGTCAAAATCCGACATCGGGAGCTAGGTCAAATATGCGCGCGAACTGGGACAAGATTTGAGAAAAAACGCGCTGGGAGCAAAACGCATTTTTTCTCCCGGACAGCCGCCTTCGCGCGCAGAGTCTTTCCTGCTCGCAACAAGTTGATCCGCGAGCCCGGGTGCGTTGGAAAGATAATGACTCCGGCTACGTCGTGGAACTCTCGGTTCGCCGATAGCATCCCCCGTTTGACCGGAATCTTCACCGGAAGAGTGCACAAAAACAGCTCCGACACCCCGACTTCCGGGAGCCATAACTCCCTCGTCCGAACTCCGATTCGTGCAAACTTTATATCGTTGGAAAGAGGACGTCGAGAGCTTTCCGACGATATGCCGCATGACCCATTTTGAGTTCCGGAAGACCTCCAAAACTGCCCCCGAAAATCGGATAAAAAAGGGTACGCGCACGGAAATCGAGGAGGATTCGAGGAGGCTGCTGGCGTGGAAGGATAAGACTGCCACGTGGCAGTACCACAACTCGCGCAGGACCGTCATGCGCCGCGCATGATGGTGCTGCGCGAGGCGTGCACGGTTTTCTATAAAACCGACCCTCCCCCCCCTCACTTCCGCACAGTAGTTTTTGCTCGGGCACTAGGCCTTTTAGAGCTTAGTTTTTAGGCAGAAAATAGGGGTTTAGGGGGTTTTAGGAGGGGTTTTCTTTCTAGGAGGGGTTTTTGGGGAGTTTTTAGAGTGAGAAGCATCCTATTAGGTGCTTCTCTCTCTAACCTCTCCTCATCTCCCCCCTCTCTCTCTCTCTAAGCTCTTTCTCTCTCTCTCTTTCTTTAGGGGTTTTTGGGGAGTTTTTAGGGTGAGAGGCTTCTACTTAGGTGCTCTCTCTCTAACCTCTCCTCATCCTCCCCCTTCTCTCTTTCTCTTTCATTTATAGTCTATTTATTGCTTTATTTATTTTTCCTAGTCTATTTATTGCTTTATTTACATTTCCTTGTCATTTATTGCTTTATTTACATTTCTAGTCATTTATCGCTTTATTTACATTTCTAGTCATTTATTGCTTTATTTACATTTCTAGTCATTTATCGCTTTATTTACATTTCTAGTCATTTATCGCTTTATTTACATTTTATACGCACTTGTGAATATTTGTTGTGATTATCCCCCCCCTCCCCCGGTGTGTTTTAGTACGGCAATATTGAGTGGCTTTGGCGGCTCGCGTAAGTCCTCTAACAAAGGCCGTTGACAACCATGTTAGCCCACGAGGTCTTGACCCGAAAAATACACCGGTTTCCTCGTGTTTTAGTACGGCAAATATTGAGTAGCTTTGGCTCAGTTGCGTAAGACCTCTAACGAGGCCGTAACAACCTTGTTAGCCTACGAGGTATTTGACCCGAAAAATACATCCCCATGTGTTAAATAACTTGTCATTTATCGCTTTATTTACATTTACTACGTTGTAAATATTATATTGTGAATATTGTCATTTTCCCATTTTTCTTCCCTTTGTGATTTGGGCGTGATAATCCCGATTGGTCGTGGTGGACTATGTAAGACCTCAAAGAGGCATTATCCACCATGTAATTCCATAGGCATTGGACCCACGTAAAATCCCTTTGTTTAAACCCCGTTATTTTCATTATTTACTACGTTGTTGTAAATATTGTCCATTTTTCATTATTTTGATTTGGGCATGAAAATACCAAACGGTATTGGTGGTTTTAGGTAAGTCTTTCAATAGCACTAAACCCCATGTAAATCCATGAGGCGTTGGACCCGTAAATTGCAAACCCCGTTTTCAAATAGATTTTCCTCATTTAAGTCCTATTTGGCGTCGAAGGTTTGGATAAGTCTTTCAATAGCACCAACCCTTCGTGTAAGCCCGAAAAGGCATTGAAACCCCGTTTTCAAATAGATTTTCACCATATTAAGTCCTATTTGGCGTCGAAGGTTTGGATAAGTCTTTCAATAGCACCAACCCTTCGTGTAAGCCCGAAAAGGCATTGAAACCCCGTTTTCAAATAGATTTTCTCCATATTAAGTCCTATTTGGCGTCGAAGGTTTGGATAAGTCTTTCAATAGCACCAACCCTTCGTGTAAGCCCGAAAAGGCATTGAAACCCCGTTTTCAAATAGATTTTCACCATATAAGTCCTATTTGGCGTCGAAGGTTTGGATAAGTCTTTCAATAGCACCAACCCTTCGTGTAAGCCCGAAAAGGCATTGAAACCCCATTTTCAAATAGATTTTCTCATTTAAGTCCTATTTGGCGTCGAAGGTTTGGATAAGTCTTTCAATAGCACCAACCCTTCGTGTAAGCCCGAAAAGGCATTGAAACCCTCTTTTTAGATTGTTTTGTTTATTCATGTAAATCCTATGGTGGTGTCGGGATCCGAGTAAGTCTTTCAATAGCATCGAATCCCGACCCCACGAGGTCTTGACCCTTTCCTTAAAAACTTCTTGTGTTATAATAAATTGCACTTTGCATTAAGCATTATATTCATGCCGATCCATATTTGTCATCCTTCATGATACATGTGTTGCGACTATGCCATGACTATTTTGCTTGGATATTTTGCCATCTTTACCATCTTGATTACTTGCTTGATTGTTTATTGCTTTGATATAAAAATGTGATTAAAATACACTTTGCCATGAAAACTTTAAAAAGAGTAAACATGGTAATGTGGGCGTTAGAAACGAAGGTATGAGTCCTTTACACGGGGGCGTGGCTGGTACGTGCTTTCGTGTAAGGGATTCTACACGTTCTAACTCCCATAGGATCATGGTCTAAAATTCCCCAAAGTGTGAATTAATCATCCAAAACCCCGCCATTTGACGGACCGCTTTACTCTCTTGGAAATCAAGGGTAAAGAGATCCCGAATATGGCACCAAAAACATTAATTGTTTGTCCCGGCACTAGGTGTTAGGATTTCAAGTATATCCTACCACCGAAATGCCCGGAAATTTAAAAGATACAAAGATAAAAGGGATGGTGAAATAAAGAGTCTAATCAAAACCGAACGAAGTCATATTACGTTTGCCATTTTTGGTATATCGTACGACGGAAATCGGGACATTTGTACATAATAAAAACCAACAAACTTAGGCTTAGCAAATAAAGAAAACATTAGGAAGGAGGTAACCGTTTTCTTAAACGGATGTCGTGGGGTGCCTAACACCTTCCCCACGCATAAGCAAACCCCCGAACCTATCTCTGGTTCAAGACCATTTAGTTGTAGATGTCTAAATAGGGTAAAATCTATTAGACATAGGTGCCCAATCACACCTTAAAATTTCCCATGATTGGTGGCGACTCCAAATTTGTGCTCACACGCACACACGTACACAAGTTCCCACACACACACAACTCGTATCTCGAAACGGAAAAGAGATAGAGGAACACACACAACACTCGCCAAATGGGGGTCGGTATCTAGGAAAATAAAAAGAACTTACTTAAAGAAGTAAGATTTTCCGCCGGTGTCGACAGCTTGGCGACTCCACTGGGGACTTAGAGGGTTTAAGCCTATAGTCTTTCGGTGTTTTCTTTGCTAAGCATGTGTGTATATATTTGTTGGTATTCATTATTTGATTCATTCTTTATTTCATCTTGTATAGTGTTTTGATTTTAGCATGTCTATATTCTTGTATATAAACTGCGAACATAGGATAGAGATTTATTTTATGCAACACATATTGTATATTGTGCTTTGTACAAAAAAGTCTTTTCCCTTTTTACTTTCAAAATCATGACATATACACTCATTGGACTTTTGGGTCGAACCCGGACTCAGGTGGGGCTGGGCTAGTACAGGCTCCACCACGAACCCTTTTATATCTAGGACATGGAACACGAGAATCCACCCTTCTCCCTTCACACCCGTGGAGATCGAGGGGGGCGTGCAAGTGCTTCCCCGGTGATCCAATACCCTTTCGACTTCCTTCGGGAGGATGAAACGGGCATGATCATCGGCCCCTTTAGGAAACAGAATTCCAAGCTGTGTCATACCATGTTGCATATAGTAAGCTATAGTGTAGAAAACCTACCTGTGAGGGCTCTGGTAAAAGCCAACCGAGTGAACATCCAACCTAAGATAGGATACCCAAAAAATAGGATGTGTCTTTTCAAAATGAGTCAAGGGAAAAGCGTTGTGCTATTTTCCAGGTGGTGATAAAATAATTGGAGCCGAGTCAGGTTCTATCTATCTAAACCTTTGTTTGCATGTCATTGTTTGATAAAGGGATAGGATAACCACGTTGTCCATACCCGTTGCAAACCACTCAAACCCAAAGAGTTCCAAACTCTACATGGGATGTATAGAGTCGTGTCGTATCCAACCAAAAGTACGACCCTCACATTAACCGACATCGGTTCCCAAAAATCTTTCAAAAATGGAACCGAACGCCGAAAGGCTCGTCGAATTTCAGTAATGTGAGAGTCTATCTTTTCGTTGATACGCGTGTACATAGTCTTGTCGTACCCCAACCAAAAGTACGACCCTCACATTAACCGACATCGGTTCCCTCCAAAAATTTTCAAAATGGAACCGAACGCCGAAAGGCTCGTCGAATTTTCAGTAATGTGAGAGTCTAACTTTTCGTTGATACATCGTGTATAGAGTCATGTCGTCCTCAACCAAAAGTACGACCCTCGCATTAACCGACATCGGTTCCCTCCAAAAATTTTCAAAATGGAACCGAACGCCGAAAGGCTCGTCGAATTTTCAGTAATGTGAGAGTCTAGCTTTTCGTTAGTACGTGTACATAGTCTTGTCGTACCCAACCAAAAGTACGACCCTCACATTAACCGACATCGGTTCCCTCCAAAAATTTTCAAAATGGAACCGAACGCCGAAAGGCTCGTCGAATTTTCAGTAATGTGAGAGTCTAACTTTTCGTTGATACATCGTGTATAGAGTCATGTCGTCCTCAACCAAAAGTACGACCCTCGCATTAACCGACATCGGTTCCCTCCAAAAATTTTCAAAATGGAACCGAACGCCGAAAGGCTCGTCGAATTTTCAATAATGTGAGAGTCTATCTTTTCGTTAGTACGCATGTACATAGTCTTGTCGTACCCAACCAAAAGTACGACCCTCACATTAACCGACATCGGTTCCCTCCAAAAATTTTCAAAAATGGAACCGAACGCCGAAAGGCTCGTCGATTTTCAATAATGTGAAAGTCTAGCTTTTCGTTAGTACGTGTACATAGTCTTGTCGTACCCAACCAAAAGTACGACCCTCACATTAACCGACATCGGTTCCCTCCAAAAATTTTCAAAAATGGAACCAAGCGCCGAAAGGCTCGTCGATTTTCAATAATGTGAAAGTCTAGCTTTTCGTTAGTACGTGTACATAGTCTTGTCGTACCCAACCGAAAGTACGACCCTCACATTAACCGACATCGGTTCCCAAAAATCTTTCAAAATGGAACCGAACGCCGAAAGGCTCGTCGATTTTCAGTAATGTGATAGTCTACCTTTTCGTTGATACGTATGTACCCATTGTGTATAGAGTCGTGTCATCCCCAACCAAAAGTACGACCCTCGCATTTACCGACATCGGTTTCCAAAAAATCTTTCAAAATGGAACCGAACGCCGAAAGGCTCGTCAATTTTTGGTAATGTGAGAGCCTATCTTTTCGTCAGTACGATTATAACCATTGTGTATAGAGTCAAGTTGTCCTCAACCAAAAGTACGATTATCACATCAACCTACGTCGGTTCCTCAAAAATTTTCAAAAAAAATGGAACTGAACGCCGAAAGGCTCGTCAAATTTTGAGGAGATGTGATATTCTACCTTTTCGTTGGCACATCGTGTATAGAGTCACGTCGTCTTCAACCAAAAGTACGACCTTCGCATTTACCGACATCGGTTCCCTCCAAAAAAAATTTTCAAAAAAAATGGAACCGCACGCCGAAAGGCTCGTCGGATTTTGATAATGCAAGAGTCTATCTTTTCGTTAGTACGTCTGTAAACCCCAAGAGCTTCCAAGCTCTGTAAGGTCGTGTAGAGTCTCAGCATGTCCAACCAAGAGTATGACCTTCACACTAACTGACATCGGTTCTCAAAAACCTTTCAAAATAGAACTGAACGCCGAAAGGCTCGTCAAATTTTGATAGTGTGAAAGTCCATCTCTTCGTGGATGAGTCCATACATGTGTCAACCCTAAAGAGTTCTCAACTCTATGTGGGAATGTAGATGTTTACCCGTTGTGTTGTCCAACCAAGAGTATGACCTTTGCACTAACTGACATCGGTTCTCAAAAATCTTTCAAAATAGAACCGAACGCCGAAAGGTTCGTCAAATTTTGATAGTGTGAAAGTCCATCTCTTCGTGGATGAGTCCATACATGTGTCAACCCTAAAGAGTTCTCAACTTAGCATAGGAATGTAGATATTTACCCATCGTGTTGTCTAACCAAGAGTATGACCTTCGCACCAACTGACATCGGTTCGTAAAAATTTTTCAAAAATAGAACCGAACGCCGAAAGGCTCGTCAAATTTTGATAGTGTGAAAGTCCATCTCTTCGTGGATGAGTCCATACATGTGTCAACCCTAAAGAGTTCTCAACTTAGCATAGGAATGTAGATATTTACCCATCGTGTTGTCCAACCAAGAGTATGACCTTCGCACCAACTGACATCGGTTCGTAAAAATTTTTCAAAAATAGAACCGAACGCCGAAAGGCTCGTCAAATTTTGATAGTGTGAAAGTCCATCTCTTCGTGGATGAGTCCATACATGTGTCAACCCTAAAGAGTTCTCAACTCTACATAGGAATGTAGATATTTACCCATCGTGTTGTCTTCAACCAAGAGTACGACCTTTGCACCAATCGACATTGGTTCCCAAAAATCTTCCAAAAATGGAACCAAGCGCCGAAAGGCCCGTCAAATTTTTGGAGGTGTGAAAGCCTATCTCTTTGTCAATAAGTCTGTTGTGTACATACATGTTAACCCTAAGAGTTCTTGACTCTATATAGGGATGTAGATGTTTACCCATCGCGTCGTCTTCGACCAAGAGTGACCCTCACACCAACCGACATCGGTTCCCAGAAAATTTTTCCAAAATAGAACCGAACGCCGAAAGGCTCGGTTCCCAAATTTTTGAAAATGAACCGAACGCCGAAAGGCTGTGAAATTTTTGGTGATGTGAGAGTCTATCTCCTTGTTGATGAGTCTGTAACCATAGTGTACATACATATGTAAGCCCTAAGAGTTTCTGATCCAATATAGGGATGTAGATGTTTACCCATCGCGTCGTCTTCGACCAAGAGTACGACCCTCACACCAACCGACATCGGTTCCCAGAAAATTTTTCCAAAATAGAACCGAACGCCGAAAGGCTCGTCAAATTTTTGGTGATGTGAGAGTCTATCTCCTTGTTGATGAGTCTGTAACCATAGTATACATACGTGTATAAGCCCTAAGAGTTCCCAACTCTATATAGGGATGTAGATGTTGGCCCGTTGTGTTGTCTTCAACCAAGAGTATGACTCTCGCATCTACTGACATCGATTCCCCCAAATTTTTTCAAAATGAAACCGAACGCCGAAAGGCCCGTCAATTTTCAATGATGTGAGAGTCCACCTCTTAGTTGACTTGTCCGTTGTGTACATACATGCATAAGCCCTAAGAGTTCCCGACTCTATATAGGGATGTAAATATTTACCCATTGTGTTGTCTTCAACCAAGAGTATGACTCTCACACCAACCGACATTGGTTCCCAAAAAAAAAGGGGGGTTTTCAAAATGGAACCGAGGGCCGAAAGGCTCGTCAATTTTCAATGATGTGAGAATCCATCTCTTCGTTGACTTGTCCACCATGTACATACGCATGTAAATCCTAAAAGTTTCCAACTCGGTACAGAAATGTAGATATTCACCCATTGTGTCGTCTTCGGCCAAGAGTACAACCCTCACATCGACCGACGTCGGTTCCCACAAAAAAAAAAAAATTTCAAAATGGAACCGAACGCCAAAAGGCTCGTTGAATTTTTAGAGATGTGAAAGTCTATCTCCTTGTTGATGTGTCCATAACCATCGTGTAAACCCTAGGGGTTTTCAACCCTATATGGGGATGTAGATATTCACCCATTTTGTCAACCTCAACAAGAAGTATGACCCTCACATAAACCAATGACAGTTTCCCAAAAAAGTTTTCAAAATGAAACTGTGAGCCGAAAGGCTCTTCAAGTCTTGGTAACCCGATGTGAGAGTCCATCTACTTGTTGATGCATGGTGAAATCATGTGCATCATGAACGCACTCATACCCAATCGAGGTTTACTGCGAGGCAAGCCCAGGGTCCTAATCCTAATTGAGAATTCAAAGTCTAACTCATTTTCATTTGCTTGTAGGATTTCATCCATACACACGAACAAATGGTGGGAGAAACAAATGGGCCGAATGAACATGAGGTTCAGATGGCCACCTCTAAGCACAAGTTTGACGATCTTCTTGCCTTCGTATACATGATGGTGAAGCAAGTCGTGGAAACGGGAAACCAGAAGAGAAAAGATGACAAAAACACCAATGGTGAAGTGTCGGAAGGACGTACTCACATCAACATGGACCTGCTGCCAAGGCCACCAACACTACCAAAACCTAAGGAGAGAGATCCCCAATTGCGATTCAACTAAGTGTCAAATCCCAATTTGTCCCTGATCGTTTGGATGAATTTCCAAGCCAGGTCTGATTACCTAATTGCGATTTGACAAGTCTCAAATCCCAATTTTCCCCGACCGTTTGGATGAATTTCCAAACCGGGTCTGACCACCCAATTGCGATTCGACTAAGTCTCAAATCCCAATTTTTCCCCGACCGTTTGGATGAATTTCCAAACCGGGTCTGATTACCCAATTGCGATTTGACAATTTTCAAATCCCAATTTTCCTTGACCACTTGGATGAATTTCCAAAATAGATCTAACTGCTAGATTACGACTTTGACAAAATGTCGAATCACAAATTCCGTTTCGAGGGCTGGGTGGACCAGACCGATTCAGACCTGAATCACAAATTTCGTTTCGAGACCTGGATGGACCAGGCCGATTCGTTCCCGATTCGTCTCCGTTTCGAGGGCTGGGTGGACCAGACCGATTCGGACCCGAATCACAAATTTCGTTTCGAGACCTGGGTGGACCAGGCCGATTCGTTCCCGATTCGTCTCCGTTTCGAGGGCTGGGTGGACCAGACCGATTCGGACCCGAATCACAAATTTCGTTTCGAGACCTGGGTGGACCAGGCCGATTCGTTCCCGATTCGTCTCCGTTTCGAGGGCTGGGTGGACCAGACCGATTCGGACCCGAATCACAAATTTCGTTTCGAGACCTGGGTGGACCAGGCCGATTCGTTCCCGATTCATCTCCGTTTCGAGGGCTGGGTGGACCAGACCGATTCGGACCCGAATCACAAATTTCGTTTCGAGACCTGGGTGCTCACCCAGGCCGATTCATCTCCAATTCATCCCCGGTTTGAGACTTGGGTGGTCACCCAAGCCAAACCATCCTTGATTTAAAATGTGAAGCAGATTTCAGCTTTGCACGAAAGATTTGGAAGAATTTCCAAGACAAGTTAAAATTCTTCTGCATTGCGGGACCCACTTGGATCCCAAGACTAAATAAGGCAAGTCCTACATTCAGCCCACAATTTTCAAAACGTATGCCCCATAGAAAGATGCGCACATGGCGACGTACCTCAGAAGGGCGAACGGACTTCCGGAGCGCGAGATCTGAGCCAGAAAAAAAAAAAGCAGAAGCAGGAAAAATGGAGTTTTGAGAAAACCAAGAATCTGAAACCTACCTAGACTTTTGACCCGTGTGTCAACCGGTTGAGAGCCAGCGCGTCTGACAGAGAATGACACGCAAACTGAGGAGGATTTCTCGCAGTACCTGAGGACAGGCACGAAAACCGAGAAAATCCCAGCGGGCAAAAATCGAGTCATTTATTCTTTGTCCGACGTTCCTTGTGCCAAGAAACGCCAAACAAAGAAGGGGCAACTGTCATAACCCCATTTTTACCCCCGGGATTTTCTCGGGTGTCGGCACGCAAAACGAGGCAGCCCGAACCAAGTCGGCCTGTTCCGACGAGGGCTCATCACCTCAAATACTCCCAAAAAGAAGGTCCGGGACACATTTCCCAAGGTTTGACCAAGTTTGACTAGGGTTGACCGAGGTTTGACCGAGCCGTTTCCAACCCGACTAGGACCCACCGTGCCCAGAAACCCTTGAAATGAAGTCCGGGATACATTTCCAAGAGTTTGGAGAGCTTTGACCAAATTCGACCAAGTTTGACCAAGGTTGACCAAGTTTGACCAAGGTTTGACCGGACCATTGACCAGACCAAAAACTGGATCGAACTGACCACCCCTTGACCAATGTATAGAGAATATCAAGAGCTTCGATTCCGTACTTTACGGGTCGAAAACGGACGAGAAACGAGAGAGTTGTGGCCAAAACTGCGAAAAAACGGTCCGAACACTTAGCCAAATTTTGGTAAGTGTTGTTGACAAAACAGCCTATTTGGGAGGCAACGTTTGCGCAAAGATTCTCTCCGACCCGCTGCAACTTGGTCCGCGAGCCAAGACCCTTAGGCAAGAGGTTCACTTCAGCTACCACACGCAACTTTCGGATCGTCAAGAGCTCCTCCGGTCAAGCCGGAATCTCAGTCAGAAGATGACCCCTTGGCATAAGGAACATTCCGACGGCCTCCGTTCGCAAGATCATATCTTGCGAACCCAAGCTCGCCTCTGTGCAAGGCCTGTACCGTTAAAAAGTAGGTAGCGCAAGCTTTCCGACGATACCAAGATCGTCGAAATCCGACATCGGGAGCTACGTCTACCACGCGCGTGAAAACAGGCCGACGAAATAAGGTTTTGCTGAAAGTTCCGGGAATTTTCCCACCGACGTTGCCACGCTTGCGCACAGAGTCTTCCTGACTCGCAACAAGTTGATCTGCGAGCCCGGGCACATTGGAAAGAGGACACATCCATGCACGACGTGGAACTCTCGGATCGCCAAGAATTTATCGGGGTCAGCCGGAATCCTGATCGGAAAACTGCCCTCAAACGGACCAAAAACACCCCGGTGGACTCTGCTCGCGGGGCCATATCTCACAAGTCCAAGCTCGGATTCCCGCGAATCCGGAACCTTGCAAAAATAGGCAGCGCAAGCTTTCCGACGGTACCAAGAACGTCAAAATCCGACATCGGGAGCTAGGTCAAATATGCGCGCGAACTGGGACAAGATTTGAGAAAAAACGCGCTGGGAGCAAAACGCATTTTTTCTCCCGGACAGCCGCCTTCGCGCGCAGAGTCTTTCCTGCTCGCAACAAGTTGATCCGCGAGCCCGGGTGCGTTGGAAAGATAATGACTCCGGCTACGTCGTGGAACTCTCGGTTCGCCGATAAGCATCCCCCGTTTGACCGGAATCTACACCGGAAGAGTGCACAAAAACAGCTCCGACACCCCGACTTCCGGGAGCCATAACTCCCTCGTCCGAACTCCGATTCGTGCAAACTTTATATCGTTGGAAAGAGGACGTCGAGAGCTTTCCGACGATATGCCGCATGACCCATTTTGAGTTCCGGAAGACCTCCAAAACTGCCCCCGAAAATCGGATAAAAAAGGGTACGCGCACGGAAATCGAGGAGGATTCGAGGAGGCTGCTGGCGTGGAAGGATAAGACTGCCACGTGGCAGTACCACAACTCGCGCAGGACCGTCATGCGCCGCGCATGATGGTGCTGCGCGAGGCGTGCACGGTTTTCTATAAAACCGCGACCCTCCCCCCCCTCACTTCACATAGAGCTTTTTGCTCGGGCACTAGGCCTTTTAGAGTTAGTTTTTAGGCAGAAAATAGGGGTTTAGGGGGTTTTAGGAGGGGTTTTCTCCTCTCTAGGTAATCTCTCTCTCTCTCTAGGGGTTTTGGGGGGTTTTTAGAGTGAGAAGCATCCTATTAGGTGCTTCTCTCTCTAACCTCTCCTCATCTTCCCACCCTCTCTCTCTCTCTCTCTTTCTCTCTCTACTCTTTCTTTAGTTTTTATTTTTATGAGAAGCTTCTATTAGGTGCTCTTCTCTACTCTCCTCATTTTCTCTCTTTCTCTTTCATTTATAGTCTATTTATTGCTTTATTTACATTTCCTTGTCATTTATTGCTTTATTTACATTCCCTAGTCATTTATCGCTTTATTTACATTTCTAGTCATTTATCGCTTTATTTACATTTCTAGTCATTTATCGCTTTATTTACATTTTATATTTATCGCACTTACTTGTGAATATTTGTTGTGATTATCCCCCCCTCCCCCGGTGTGTTTTAGTACGGCAATATTGAGTGGCTTTGGCGGCTCGCGTAAGTCCTCTAACAAAGGCCGTTGACAACCATGTTAGCCCACGAGGTCTTGACCCGAAAAATACACCGGTTTCCTCGTGTTTTAGTACGGCAAATATTGAGTAGCTTTGGCTCAGTTGCGTAAGACCTCTAACGAGGCCGTAACAACCTTGTTAGCCTACGAGGTATTTGACCCGAAAAATACATCCCCATGTGTTAAATATTGTCATTTATCGCTTTATTTACATTTACTACGTTGTAAATATTATATTGTGAATATTGTCATTTTCCCATTTTTTCCCTTTGTGATTTGGGCGTGATAATCCCGATTGGTCGTGGTGGACTATGTAAGACCTCAAAGAGGCATTATCCACCATGTAATTCCATAGGAATTGGACCCACGAAAATCCTTTGTTTAAACCCCGTTATTTTCATTATTTACTACGTTGTTGTAAATATTGTCCATTTTTCATTATTTTGATTTGGGCATGAAAATACCAAACGGTATTGGTGGTTTTAGGTAAGTCTTTCAATAGCACTAAACCCCATGTAAATCCATGAGGCGTTGGACCCGTAAATTGCAAACCCCATTTTCAAATAGATTTTCCTCATTTAAGTCCTATTTGGCGTCGAAGGTTTGGATAAGTCTTTCAATAGCACCAACCCTTCGTGTAAGCCCGAAAAGGCATTGAAACCCCGTTTTCAAATAGATTTTCACCATATAAGTCCTATTTGGCGTCGAAGGTTTGGATAAGTCTTTCAATAGCACCAACCCTTCGTGTAAGCCCGAAAAGGCATTGAAACCCCGTTTTCAAATAGATTTTCTCATTTAAGTCCTATTTGGCGTCGAAGGTTTGGATAAGTCTTTCAATAGCACCAACCCTTCGTGTAAGCCCGAAAAGGCATTGAAACCCCGTTTTCAAATAGATTTTCACCATATAAGTCCTATTTGGCGTCGAAGGTTTGGATAAGTCTTTCAATAGCACCAACCCTTCGTGTAAGCCCGAAAAGGCATTGAAACCCCATTTTCAAAATAGATTTTCTCATTTAAGTCCTATTTGGCGTCGGAGGTTTGGATAAGTCTTTCAATAGCACCTACCCTCCGTGTAAGCCCGAAAAGGCATTGAAACCCTCTTTTTAGATTGTTTTGTTTATTCATGTAAATCCTATGGTGGTGTCGGGATCCGAGTAAGTCTTTCAATAGCATCGAATCCCGACCCCACGAGGTCTTGACCCTTTCCTTAAAAATTCTTGTGTTATAATAAATTGCACTTTGCATTAAGCATTATATTCATGCCGATCCATATTTGTCATCTTCTTCATGATACATGTGTTGCGACTATGCCATGACTATTTTGCTTGGATATTTTGCCATCTTACCATCTTGATTACTTGCTTGATTGTTTATTGCTTTGATATAAAAATGTGATTAAAATACACTTTGCCATGAAAACTTTAAAAAGAGTAAACATGGTAATGTGGGCGTTAGAAACGAAGGTATGAGTCCTTTACACGGGGGCGTGGCTGGTACGTGCTTTCGTGTAAGGGATTCTACACGTTCTAACTCCCATAGGATCATGGTCTAAAATTCCCCAAAGTGTGAATTAATCACCCAAAACCCCGCCATTTGACGGACCGCTTTACTCTTGGAAATCAAGGGTAAAGAGATCCCGAATATGGCACCAAAAACATTAATTGTTTGTCCCGGCACTAGGTGTTAGGATTTCAAGTATATCCTACCACCGAAATGCCCGGAAATTTAAAAGATACAAAGATAAAAGGGATGGTGAAATAAAGAGTCTAATCAAAACCGAACGAAGTCATATTACGTTTGCCATTTTTGGTATATCGTACGACGGAAATCGGGACATTTGTACATAATAAAAACCAACAAACTTAGGCTTAGCAAATAAAGAAAACATTAGGAAGGAGGTAACCGTTTTCTTAAACGGATGTCGTGGGGTGCCTAACACCTTCCCCACGCATAAGCAAACCCCCGAACCTATCTCTGGTTCAAGACCATTTAGTTGTAGATGTCTAAATAGGGTAAAATCTATTAGACATAGGTGCCCAATCACACCTTAAAATTTCCCATGATTGGTGGCGACTCCAAATTTGTGCTCACACGCACACACGTACACAAGTTCCCACACACACACAACTCGTATCTCGAAACGGAAAAGAGATAGAGGAACACACACAACACTCGCCAAATGGGGGTCGGTATCTAGGAAAATAAAAAGAACTTACTTAAAGAAGTAAGATTTTCCGCCGGTGTCGACAGGTATGTAGTATGCATATGGGGGGAGTTGTACGTGGCTAGCACGGAGAGAAATTGGGAATTGGGGAGAAAGGTAAATAAACAAGTGCTAATTTGCAATTGGGAAGTACAAGGATAAAGTCCTTTGTGATGTTGTTCCAATGCATGTGGGTCACATATTATTGGGCAGGCCATGGCAATTTGACAAGAAGGTCACTCATGATGGGTTCAAAAATAGGTATTCTTTTGTAAAAGACAATAGAACCGTTACTCTCGTACCGTTGACTCCAAGACAAGTTTATGAAGATCAAGTGAAATTGAAAAGAGAGAATAAGTTGAAAAAAAATTGTGAGACTGAAAGTTCAAAAAAAGAAAATGAAAAAGAAAGTGAAAGAAAAAAAGAGAGTGAAAAGAAAAAAGAGAGAGTGACAAATATGAGTGAAAAACAGAAAAAGCAAGTGAGTTTTTATGCTAAGGCGAGTGATGTCAAGAGTGCTTTTTATGCAAACTAGCCAATATTTGTACTCTTGTATAAAGAGGCATGTTTTAATACTAACAAACTTGACAAATCTTTGCCTAGTGTTGTTGTCTCTTTGTTGCAGGAATATGAAGATGTGTTTCCTAACGATGTGCCTAGTGGATTGCCACCTATTAGAGGCATAGAGCATCAGATTGATTTTGTACCCGATGCGACAATTCCTAAACGACCAGCCTATAGGAGTAATCCGGAGACAAAGGAACTTCAAGGGCAAGTTGAGGAGTTGCTGGCCAAAGGACATGTGAGAGAGAGCATGAGTCCATGCGCGGTGTCGGTGCTACTTGTTCCTAAGAAGGATGGGACCTGGAGAATGTGTGTCGATTGCAGGGCTATCAACAACATTACGGTAAAGTATAGACATCCCATTCCTAGGCTTGATGACATGTTAGATGAATTGCATGGGTCCTCTATTTTCACAAAAATTGATCTGAAAACTGCTTGTAAAACTAAATATGGATTGTATGAGTGGTTGGTAATGCCTTTTGGTCTAACTAATGCACCAAGTACATTCATGAGGTTAATGAATCATGCATTAAGTGCGTTTCTAGGCAGATTAGTTGTGGTCTATTTTGATGATATTTTGGTATATAGCAAGAGCTTCGATGAGCATATTGAACATTTGCATTGTGTGCTTGCTGTTTTGAGAAAAGAAAAACTATATGCCAATCTAAAGACATGTTCCGTTTGCTTGGACAAAGTTGTGTTTCTTGGTTATCTTGTTAGCAAGAAAGGACTTGCGGTGGACGAGGAAAAGGTGAAGGCTATCAAGGAATGGCCCACACCTAAGTCGATCACAGAGAATGAAAGGGTTGCTTCCCAAGCCAATAAAGGGCGAAGGCGTGTCATCTTTGAACCAGGAGTTTGGGTTTGGGTTCACATGCGCAAAGAAAGATTCTCAGCCCATAGAAAGACTAAGTTGCATCCTCGAGGAGATGGACCTTTCCAAATTCTTGAGAAAATTAATGACAATGCTCCTAAAGTGGACCTCCCAGATGAGTATAAAGTTTCTGCTACTTTCACTGTTTCTGATCTTTCTCCATTTGATGTAGGTGAAGATTCGAGGTCGAATCCTTTTGAGGAGAGGGGGAATGATGGGAACCAAAGTGGGCCTAGCCTTAAAGATCCTTTGCAAGTTCCAGATGGGCCAATTACAAGATCAAGAGCCAAGAAGATCAAGAAAGCAATGCAAGGATTGGTGCAATCCACTTGGGATGAAACTAGCAAGAGCTCAACAATCAAAGTGGGTTTGAAAGAAGGAGAACCAGTTTTGATCCACTTGATACAAGCTGTGGAAGACAGGACTTAGGGAAGTTTGGGCCTATTGTTATTCAAGGCTTTCAATTTATCAAAAGATTTATTTTTTATTAGTTTAGACTAAATGGGCTTGAGAAAGGCCTTGTATTAGGGCCAAGGGTTTATTAGGAAAGTTACTTTTTAGAAACTAGAATTACTGTTCACGTAGGGGTATTTGTGGGAAAAAAGAGTTCTAGCTAGGTTAGGATTTTAATTAGGTTTTGGTTTAAATACTCTTTGTAGCCTCATTTGAAGGCAGACAATATATTGAATTTTCATAGTGAGTTGAGTTTTCTCCTCTTGTTCTTGATTGAACTTTTGAACTTATCAAAGGTAAATCACAACCTTTGTGGCATTCCTCCTTGTAATTTGGGTTCTTGAGGCAGGTTCTTCAATGGGTCTAGATTTTAATATAATCTAGGTTCTTGAAACGGGTTCTCAACGGGTCTAAGTTCTCCATCCATTGACTTGATCTTGGCTTTCTTGGGTGAGTTTTCAAATTGATTGTGGGTTCAAGGGATTACATTCCGCGGGTTCATATCAGTAAAGCAATTAGAAAGTCAATGCCTTTCGGGCTTACACGAAGGAATAGTGCTATTTGAAAGACTTATCTATCCTTCGAAGCCAAATAGGACTTAAATGAATGAGAAAATTATTTTAAAGGGGGGTTTCAATGCCTCTCGGGCTTACATGAAGGTTTAGTACTATTTGAAAGATTTACCTAAACCCACGAGGCCGAATTGGACTTAATTGAATGAGGAAATCATTTTAAAATGGAGGTTTCAATGCCTCTCGGGCTTACACGAAAGTTTAGTACTATTTGAAAGATTTACCTAAATCCACGAGGCCGAATAGGACTTAATTGAATGAGGAAATCATTTTAAAAGGGAGGTTTCAATGCCTCTCGAGCTTCCACGAAGGTTTAGTACTATTTGAAATATTTACCTAAACCCACGAGGCCGAATAGGACTTAAATGATTGAAAATCATTTTTTGAAATTATGTTGACAATTTTCGGGTCCAACGCTTCATGGATTTACATGGGGTTTAGTGCTATTAAAAGACTTATCTAAAACCTCTAAGACCGTTCGGTGTTTTCATGCTCAAATCAAAATAGAAAAGGGAATGGGTAAACAATATCTACAACGTAGTAAATAATGAAATAACGGCAATAAATAAATTTAAAGCATAACGAGAAGCAATAAATGTATTTAAAGCGGTAATAAGTCTAAAACAAGGGATTTTGGTGGGTCCAATTCCCTATGGATTTACGTGGTTGTTAATGCCTCTTTGAGGTCTTACATAATCCACCAAGACCAATCGGGATTATCATGCCCACATACACGGGAAAAACGGGGAAGAAAATAACAATATTCACAACGTAGTAAAATAATAAATGACGGAATTTGGACATGGGGGTTGTGTTCTTGGATCCAATGCCTCGTGGGTTTACATGGTTGTTAATGCCTCTTTGAGGTCTTACATAATCCACCAAGACCGACTAAGGATTTTCACGCCCAAATACACAGGGAGAAGGGATAATAATGATGTAATATTCACAAGCACATAGTAAACATAAATAAAGCGATAAATGTATTTAAAGCATTGCGGAAAACGATAAATAAATTTAAAGCAATAATGAATCTAAAGCAAGGGGGACTTTTATGGATCCAATGCCCTATGGAATTACGTGATGGTTAATGCCTCTTTAAGGTCTCACATAATCCATCATGACCAATCAGGATTATCACGCCCATTTTACAAAGGGGCAGAAGGGAAGAAATAATAAGCATTTATAACGTAGTAAAGCGATAAATGACGGTATTTAACAAAGGGGGTGTGTTCTTGGGTCAAATACCTTGTGGGCTAACATGGTTGTTAAGGCCTCATAGAGGGCTTATATAATCCACCAAAGCCACTTGGGATTGTCATACCCAAATACACAGGGGGAAGGGATAATCACAATATAATATTCACAAGTACGTAGTAAACGTAAACAAAGCGATAAATATATTCAAAGCTATAAATGAGAGTAATAAATAACTCAAAGCATACAAATAAAGCAATAAATAAAACAATAAATGAACTAGAAGAGCATAAATGAACTAAGAAGCATAAATAAAAGTGGATCCTTGTGAATCCCATCCCATTTTAGGGATCATCACTAGTCACTTCCACTAAAGAAAGAGAGAGAGTGAAGAGAGAGAGAGCAAGGGGGAGGATGAGGAGAGGTTAGAGAGAGAGGCACCTAAGTAGATGCTTCTCACTCTAAAAACTCCCCAAAAACCCCCCAAAGAAAGACCCCAAACCCCTATTTTATGCCTAAAAACTACCTAAAACTACCTAAGAACCCCAAAAATAGCCTAAGACTTCAGACCCAGCATTGAGGGGAGGGGGGGTGTGTTTTATAGACGGATTTCGGAGATTTCGCGCGTCACTGTAGCGTGCCGCGCGCCATCATCCCGCGCGGGTACTGTAGCTCATCCTTATCCGCTACGTGACGAATTCGCGCTCCGCACAGTTTTCGGACCCGATTTTCAAGGGCAATTTTGGAGGCCTTCTGGTACTCAAAATGGGTCATGCAGCATACCGTTGGAAAGCCCCAGATGTCTACTTTCCAATGATATAAATTTTTCACAAATCGGAGTTTGGACGGAAAATTTATGGCACCCGAAAATTGGGGTGTTTGAGCTATTTTTTCGCATTTTTCCAATGAAGATTCCGGCCAAACGGGGGAAGCTACCGGCGAATCGAGAGTTGCGTCTCGTAGCTGGAGTTGCAGTCTTTCTAACGCACCTGGGCTCGCGGATCAACTCACAGCGAGCCAGAAGGAATTCGCGGGCGAAGTCTTTTTTCCAACGCACCCGAGCTCGCGGATCAACGCGTTGTGAGTCAGGAAGACTCTGTGCGCGAGCGTGACATCGTCGGGGGGAAAACTATGAAATTTTCAATATAGCCTTATTTCATTGGTCTGTTTTCGTGCGCGTGGTAGACGTAGCTCCCGATGTCGGATTTCAACGATCTTGGCGTCGCCGGAAAGCTTGCGTTACCTTATTTCTAAAAGTACAGGCCTTGCATAGAGGCAAACTTGGGTTCGCGAGATATGATCTCATGAACAGAGGCTGTTGGAATGTCCCTCATGCCCGGGGGTTATTTTCTTATCGAGATTCTAGCTTGACCGGAGGAGCTCTTGATGATCCGGGAGTTGCAAGTTGTAGCTGAAGTAACCCTCTTGCTTAAAGGTTTTAGCTCGCGGACCAAGTTGCTGCGGGTCGAAAAGAATATATGCGCAAACGTTGCCTCCCAAATGGGCTGTTTTGTCACTTAGCAAAATTTGGCTAAGTGTTGGACCGATTTTCACGGTTTTGACCATAACTCCCTCGTTTTTCGTCCGTTTTCGACCTGTAAAGTATTGAAACGAAGCTCTCAATATGCTCTATCCAATGGTCTGGGAGCAGTCAGCCCAATCCAGTCTTTGGTTTGGTCAATGCCTCGGTCAAACCTTGGTCAAACTTGGTCAACCTCGGTCAAAGTTGGTCAAAGTTCTCCGAACTCTGGGAACTATATCCCAGACCACATTTTGAGGGTTTTCGGGTATAGTGGACTCCAGTCGGGTCAGAAACGGCTTGGTCAAACCTCGGTCAAACTTGGTCAACTCCGGTCAAACTTGGTCAACCCTAGTCAAACTTGGTCAACCCTGGTTAAACTTGGTCAAATTTTGGGAAATGTGCCCCAGACCCCCGTTTGAGGTTATTTGATGTGGCGAGCCCTCTTCGGATCAGGCCGACTTGATTCGGGTTGTCTCGTTTTACGTGCCGACACCCGAGAAAATCCCTGGGGTAAAAATGGGGTTATGACAGTTGGCAGCACAACAATAGTACAATTTGTTTTTGTTTAAACTTGATTCTGAAATCCTAACCGATACTCTTTAGCCACAACCACATTCTACATTTGTAAATCTCAGCCCATTGTCGACACCGGCGGAAAAATTCCAACCTAAGTAGTTGTTAGGTCTTTACTTCTTTTTCCTAGATCCTGACCCCCATTTGGCGAATGTGTGTGTGTGATCTCTATCTCTTTTCCGTTTCGAGATATGAGTTGTGTGTGTGCGTGTGGAAACATGTGTACGTGTGTGCGTGTGAGCACAAATTTGGAGTTGCCACCAACCATGGGAAATTTAGGGTGTGATTGGGCACCTATGTCTAATAGATTTTATCTTATTTAGACATTTACAATAAAATGGTCTTGAACCAGAGACGGGTTCGGGGGTTTACTTATGCGTGGGGAAGGTGTTAGGCACCCCACGACATCCGTTTAAGAAAACGGTTACCTCCCTTCTAGTGTTCCCTTTATTTGCTAAGCCTAGGTTTGTTGGTTTTAATTATGAACAAATGTCCCGATTTCCGTCATGCAATGTACCAAAAGTGGCAAACGCAATGTGACTTCGTTCGGTTTTGATTAGACTCTTTATTTCACCGTCCCTCATCTTTGTATTTTTTAAGTTTCCGGGCATTTCGGTGGTAGGATGTACTTGAAATCCTAACACCTAGTGCCGGGACAAACAATTAATGTTTTTGGTGCCATATTCGGGATCTCTTTACCCTTGATTTCCAAGAGTAAAGCGGTCCGTCAAATGGCGGGGTTTTGGATGATTAATTCACACTTTGGAGAATTTTAGACCATGATCCTATGGGAGTTAGAACGTGTAGAATTCCTTACACGAAAGCACGTACCAGCCACGCCCCTTTGTAAAAGACTCATACCATGGTGTCCCTAAAGCCAGGGCGAGGCGTTGCCCTTGGGTTGCACCAACTTCGTTTCTAACGCCCACATTACCATGTTTACTCTTTTTTTTTAAGTTTTCATGGCAAAGTGTATTTTAATCACATTTTTATATCAAAGCGAATAAACAATCAAGCAAGTAATCATGGTATGTTCGCAGCACATAAATTACAAGAACGAGTATGAAAGCGAATAAAATATTCAAACAAGTAATCACGGCATGTTCGCAGCACATAAATTACTAGAATGGACATGGCATCAAAACGGTAAAACATTCAAACAAGTAATCGCGGCATGTTCGCAGCGCATAAATCACAAGAATGAATGAGTATGGAATGATCATGGCATGTTTGCAGCACATAAATCACTAGCACGAGATGGATGTATCACAATGAAGATGACAAATATGGGATGATATAAATATAACACTTAATCGTAATGGCAAAGTGTAATTTATGACATCATGGGAATTTTTAGGGAAAGGATCAAGACCTCGTGGGGTCGGGATTCGATACTATTGAAAGGCTTACTCGAATCTCGACACCACCATAGGATTTATATGAATAAAACAAAGCAATCTAAAAGGGGTTTCAATGCCTCTCGGGCTTACACGAAGAATTAGTGCTATTGAAAGACTTACCTAAACCTTCGAGGCCAAATAGGACTTATATGAGTGAAAATCATTTTGAAAAAAGGGTTTCAACGCCTTTCAGGCTTATACAAAGGGTTAGTGCTATTGAAAGACTTACCTAAACCTTTGGTGCCAAATAGGACTTATATGAGTGAAAATCATTTCGAAAAGGGGTTTCAATGCCTCTCGGGCTTACACAAAGGGATAGTGCTATTGAAAGACTTACCTAAGCCTTTGATGCCAAATAGGACTTATATGAGTGAAAATCATTTCGAAAAGGGGTTTCAATGCCTCTCAGGGTTTACACAAAGGGTTAGTGCTATTGAAAGACTTACCTAAACCTTTGATGCAAAATAGGACTTATATGAGTGAAAATCATTTTTGAAAATATGGTTTCAACGCCTTTCGGGCTTACACAAAGGGTCAGTGCTATTGAAAGACTTACCTAAACCTTTGATGCCAAATAGGACTTATATGAGTGAAAATCATTTCGAAAAAGGGTTTCAATGCCTCTCAAGCTTACACAAAGGGTTAGTGCTATTGAAAGACTTACCTAAACCTTTGATGCCAAATAGGACTTATATGAGTGAAAATCATTTTTTGAAAATATGTTGGCAATTTGCGGGTCCAACGCCTCATGGATTTACATGGGGTTTAGTGCTATTGAAAGACTTATCTAAAATCTCCAAGACCGTTCGGTGTTTTCATGCTCAAATTAAAATAGAAAAATGGACAATAATTACAACAATATTATAAATGATGAAAACAACGGGGTTTAAGACAAAGGATTTTCATGGGTCCAACGCCTCATGGATTTACGTGGTTGTTAATGCCTTGTTGAGGTCTCACACCCGCCACGACCAATCGGGATTATCACGCCCAAATCACAAGGGAAAAAGGGGGAGGAAATAACAATACTCACAACGTAGGAAAACAATAGATGACGGAATTTGAACATGGGGATTGTGTTCTTGGATCCAATGCCTCGTGGGTTTACATGGTTGTTAATGCCTCTTTGAGGTCTTACATAATCCACCAAGACCAACTAAGGATTTTCACGCTCAAATACACGGGGAGAAGGGATAATCACAATATAATATTCACAAGTACGTAGTAAATGTAAACAAAGCGATAAATATTTTTAAAGCATTGCGGAAAGCAATAAATAAATTTAAAACAATAATGAATCTAAAGCTAGGGGGTTTTTATGGATCCAATGCCCTATGGAATTACGTGGTGGTTAATGCCTCGTTGAGGTCTTACATAATCTATCACGACCAATCGGGATTATCACGCCCATTTCACAAAGAGGAAAAAGGGAATAAATAATAAGCATTTATAACGTAGTAAAGCGATAAATGACGGTATTTAACAAAGGGGGTGTGTTCTTCGGTCAAATACCTTGTGGGCTAACATGGTTGTTAAGGCCTCATAGAGGGTTTATATAATCCACCAAAGCCACTCGGGATTGTTATACCCAAATACACGGGGGGAAGGGATAATCACAATATAATATTCACAACGTAGTAAAATAATAAATGACGGGATTTGGACATGGGGGTTGTGTTCTTGGATCCAATGCCTTGTGGGTTTACATGGTTGTTAATGCCTCTTTGAGGTCTTACATAATCCACCAAGACCAACTAAGGATTTTCACGCCCAAATACACGGGGAGAAGGGATAATCACAATATAATATTCACAAGTACGTAGTAAATGTAAACAAAGCGATAAATATTTTTAAAGCATTGCGGAAAGCAATAAATAAATTTAAAACAATAATGAATCTAAAGCTAGGGGGTTTTTATGGATCCAATGCCCTATGGAATTACGTGGTGGTTAATTCCTCATTGAGGTCTTACATAATCCATCACGACCAATCGGGATTATCACGCCCATTTCACAAAGGGGAAAAAGGGAATAAATAATAAGCATTTATAACATAGTAAAGCGATAAATGACGGTATTTAACAAAGGGGGTGTGTTCTTCGGTCAAATACCTTGTGGGCTAACATGGTTGTTAAGGCCTCATAGAGGGCTTATATAATCCACCAAAGCCACTCCGGATTGTCATACCCAAATACATGGGAGGAAGGGATAATCACAATATAATATTCACAACGTAGTAAAATAATAAATGACGGAATTTGGACATGGGGGTTGTGTTCTTGGATCCAATGCTTTGTGGGTTTACATGGTTGTTAATGCCTCTTTGGGGTCTTACATAATCCACCAAGACCAACTAAGGATTTTCACGCCCAAATACACGGGGGAAAGGGATAATCACAATATAATATTCACAAGTACGTAGTAAATGTAAACAAAGCAATAAATATATTCAGATCTACAAATGAGAGCAATAAATAACTCAAAGCATATAAATAAAGCAATAAACAAGACAATAAATGAACTAGGAGAGCATAAATAGAGCATAAATGAACTAAAAAGCATAAATAGAACATCAATGAACTAACAAGCATAAACAAAAGTGGATCCTTGTGAATCCCTTCCCATCTTAGGGATCATCACTAGTCACCTCCACTAAAAAGATAAAAAAAAAAGAGTAGAGAAGAGAGAGAAAGAACTTAGAGAGAGAGAGAGAGAGAGAGAGTACCTAGAGAGGAGTCTCTCACTTTAAAACTACCCAAAAACCCCCTCTATGGAACCCCAAAACCCCAATTTCTGCCTATTCTAACGCTCAAAGTGGCCTAGGGCCGAGCAAAATTGTGCACAAATGAGGGGGGGAGGTGCTTTATTTATAGACAGACTTGCAGGCCTCGCGCGGCATCATCCCGCGTGGCGCGCGATGATGGCGCGCGAGTTCTCACAAGTGCCATGTGGCAGTCTTATCCGCCACGCAACCCCTCCACCGAATCCTCCTCGGTTTTCACGCGCGTATCATTTTCTGACCCAATTTTTTAGGGCAGTTTTAGAGGCCTTCTGGTACTCAAAGTGGGTCATTCAGCATATCGTCAGAAAGCTCTCGACGTCTACTTTTGAACGATATAAAGTTTGCGCGAATCAGAGTTCGGACGGGAGAGTTATGACTCCCGGAAGTCGGGGTGTCGGAGCTGTTTTCGCGTGTTTTTCCAGCGAAGATTCTGGTCAAACGGGAGAAGCCACCGGTGAACCGAGAGTTGCACGTCGTAGCTGGAGTCGTCATCTTTCCAACGCACCCGGGCCCGCGGGTCAACTTGCAGCGAGTCAGAAAGACTCTGTGCACGAAGGCGGTTGTCCGGGGGAAAAATGCGTCAAATCTTCGGCTCATTTTTCCTTGCTTTTTGTCTGTGTTTGCGCGCATATTTGACCTAGCTCCCGATGTCGGATTTTGACGTTCTTGGTACCGTCGGAAAGCTTACGCTACCCTTTCCCTTAAAGTTTTGGACTTGTGGGAAGCCGAGCATGGGTTCGCGAGATATGGTTCCGCGAACAGGGGCTGCCGGAGCGTTTTTGGTCCGTCGGAGGACATTGTTCCGATCGAGATTCCGGATAGACCAGGAAAAATCTTGACGATCCGAGAGTTTCACACCGTGCATGAACGTGTCCTTTTTCCAACGTGGCCGGGCTTGCGGATCAACTTGTTGTGAGCCAGGAGTAGGGGCGCAGTAGTAGAGATGACAGCAACTCTGTCAGCACCTCCAAGAAGAGAAGTTCGGTTGATTATGTTCTTGCTGTGTCCTTGTGTACAGCAGCATTAAATTTGTTACAAAGATTTGGTTGTTAATAATACATTTAATAATTATTGAGAAAAAATGCAAATATTCATTCAAATATTATTATCAAGAAAAATATTGCAAATAATACAGTTAATAATTATTGACTTAAAACGTAAAAAAAATTAAGAAAATGTTACTTTAGAAAGTATGCATAAGTTAGATTAAGAAGTTGTAATTTTAAAATATATCAAAAAAATATTATGAAAATTAGAAAACGAAAAAATATTTCAACAAAAAAAAATTACAATAATATATTTTACGTATGTTAGATTCACAAGTTGTAATAATCATGGTTGAATATGTTAGATCAATATTTGTTGTTAACTAATTTACAAATTTCTTCATTACAATATAAAACTTTTTTTACCAATGATAAAACATAAACTTCAATTAAAAAATGTAACTTTAGAAAGTATTCTTAACTTATACAAGTCAATATAGAGAATGGAGCAATAATAATAATAACATAACAATTTTATTCAGTTCTGTGTAGTATAATTGGAAAACATTGGTCATCCTACTCATCCAACCCTTCCCTATTAGGATCACTTCCTATCATGTGTCGTCATCAGTTATATCTCTTACAGTCAATGGCAATGGCTACATTCACACACAGTTCGCTTCTTCAAAATCAACTCTAAGTATATTATCCGCTATAGTACGATGCAAGGAAAGGTATAGATCGTGTGTTGGTCTCTTCCTTGGATCAACCCTAAACATACCATCCGCTATAGATTGGGTGTTGATTTGAACCATTCTAATCATCCAACACTTTCCCGTTTGGATCGGATCTCCTGTTCACATAGAAGATGGCCATTAGTATATTATCGTATACTTTAACTATTAATGTTTGTTCAAAAACATATATGATGAGCCAAAACATAGTAATACTATTGTATAGACCATTCTTAGTTATATAGTACTGTATAGAGCATTTTTAGTAGAAAAACATTAGAATTTGCTGTTTAAATATGTCACTCAAATATAATTGTAGTACATATCATTCTTCATTATATACAATATAAGTGGTTTTCCAAGGTGGTTATCCAATGTAAACACGAATACCAAGAACATTGTATGACATACGTTTTTAATACGTTAGTTTGTATAATTACATTATATAAAATATCAAGATAACTTTTTGATAACTAAGATCTAAATTACTCAATTCCAATGTTCTACTTATATTTTTGGAATTTAAATATTTTTATTATAATCTTTCAATTTTTTGTCCTTACTGATTTTAATATAAAAAAGTTATTAGATTTTATTATATGTATGTATGTTAGTGTCGAATTATAATTTTGCCTCCCTAACTAAATTTCAGATATTATATATTTTGTCTTCCTTTTTTTTTTTTTTTTAAAATAGTTTAATACTTACACATAATTATATTTTATTGATTAATATTTACATGTAATTATATTTTATTGATTAATATGTACATTTTTCTGGTAATTTATTGATTAATATTTACATGTAAATTAATTTTATTGATTAATATTTAATTGCTTAAGATTTTATAGATTAATGTTAGGGGTGGCAAAAAAAGCCCAAACCCATTAGCCCACCGAAACCCACTCACTAATTGGCCAACCAAACCCATTTTTTTTTTAATAAAATTAAAATGGCAAATGGACTATTGGTTTTGAAGGACCCAACCCATTTATTAATGTTCAAATTGTTCACAAATAAGAAACTAAAAAAGAAAGAAAGAATGGGCAGTTATAAAAAAAAATTAAAAAAAAAAAGAAAAAAAAGAATGGGTCGGGTCCAACATTTTGGTGGGAACACTGTAACAAATTTTGGCCTTTTGGTGGGAAAGTTATTACCAAAACGGCGTCGTTTAGGCCTTTTGGTGGGAAAGTTGTTTTATTGAAACGGCATCATTTAGGCCTTTGCATGAATTACTCCATTTTAAGCACTTAGAACTTCCTGAACACTCTTTTCTCTCCTCTCTCTTCTATGTCAGTTTTTTCCAACTGAAACTCTCCTTTTAAACACTCTATCCCCTCTCTCTCTTCACGGTTTCCTTTTCAAAGTCCCCCACGTTCCTCTCAAACATCTCCTAACCACAAAGTTCACTCCTCTCAAACACTTAAACTTCCCCAGCGTGACCCATTTCCTTCCACCCATAGACACAACAACCCAAGAAACTAAGAAACAACCTTCGAAAGATAAAGGTCAGTTTACATTTCCATTTTCTTCTATGATTTTTAATTTTTTGTGAGTTGATACTATGATTGGACTAAGTTTGTGAAATATTTTGACTGAGGTTGCAATCTAAGTGTTATAGTTTTTCGCAGTTTTCAATAAGGTATAATGTGATTTATTCTCTTTGAATGTCACTTGGGTTTGTGTTAGATAAGTGTGGAATAATGTGGGTTTTCTGTGCAATTTCTTCACTTTGGTTCATGTTAGCTAAGTGTGGATAATGTTAGGGTTTTCTGGACAATTTTAGGGTTTTCTGTGCAAGAATGTCACTTTGGTTCATGTTAGATAAGTGTGGACAATTTGTGGGTTTCTGGACAATTTTAGGGTTTTCTATGCAATTTTAGGGTTTTCTGTGGAATTTCTTTCTTGTTTGTGGATTATTTGGATTAATGTAAAATAAAAAAAAAAAAAATTTCTTGTAAACATCATTCTGTTTATGTTAGGGTTTGAAACCACTCATATCATGTTGTTTTGGTTTAAAGCCCAAGTTCAGATTCTATATCTTGTTGCATTTCATAACTGTAACTGCATGACATGGGTTTCAAATGGAATTGATTTTGATGCATGGTTGTTGTTTCTTTTAATGATCAATGATTTTATGAAATATTCTAATTCTATGGATTTTCATTTTGCATGTGGCCAAGGCAATGGCTACTATTGATGTGAACACACCCGCAACCAAGAACTCGTATTCGCCATTACTGCATTGTGACTAAGTTGATGGAGGTTAACTCAAGCCTATCCGACCAATGTAAGAAACAACTGAGAACTACTCCATTTGGGTGGTTGTTGAATCTACATTGCAACATTGAGGCTAGTGGACGAATGCTGGAAGTCATGCTTGTAACTTGGAATGCCGACGAATGTGCATTCAAAGTGGGTGATAAGCTCATACTCTTCACCCTATATTATGTTGCCCTTATATTGGAGTTGCCCGTGACAGGAGAGTCAATTGATTGCGGTAAGTCTTATGGTGGGGGGGGGGGTTGGTGGAAACATGGATGGTCACCCATTTTAAGACAGCTTGGCCAGAACGGACTAAATTGATGACATTGCTCACCAAACCTTCTATAAAAGTCCCAGACAGGGTTAGGTTGTATATGACCCTTGTCTTTGGCTATTTTTTGTTTCCTACCAGCAATAAAAAAGTCAGCACAAACCTCTTACCATTGCTTGATGATATACCCAAGCTAGGTAGTTATGCGTGGGGGAAGGCAATGTACAAGTACTTAATTTGTGGTTTAAACCACGCTACAACATCGAAGAAAGCTCGAAATAATAGAGGCAACTTGCACATTCAAGGTTGCACTGTCTTATTTCAGGTAAAATGTTTTTGTTAGAGTTGTTTACTCCACAACCATTTTAACTTTTGTTTTATTCTTAAACTTACCATTTATATCATCATTTATGTAGATATGGGCATGCGAGCACTTGGGGATTGGTGAGAAGCATGCTCAAATTAACCAACCTTTTCCAAGATTCTTAGCATGGTCCCACCAACAAATGTTTAGTCAGAAGGCAATGGCAGCCTTTAATAACAGTGACAATGTAAGTATCTTACACTAAAGTTGAGTACTAATTTAATATCAATGTTAGTTTCCTATAAAGATGTTGATAGTTAGTATTTCATTGTTCTAATTCATATAGTGCAATTTGCAGGTACTGTGCATGCTTGCAGCGATGCCATGGGAGCAATAGGAATCCGTGGTACAAGAAGCCATGGAGACTTTGAAAAAAACCCATAGCAGCTCGCACACAGTTGTTAGGCATGATGGGGCTGGACCAAGCAATACAACTTAGACGCCGTCCAACCAATGCCAGCTACAGTTCCAAGTTAAGAGGACTGGACGGGAAGCTCTAGCACGCCATATTAAGCACTTAGAGGATGAGATCAATCCGTGTGAAGGGTATACTGGCCACAGTGATGGAGTCTAGCCCCACTGTTGAACAAATTTAGCCCCCACCTGAACAAAACTTAGAACAAAACCAGCCCCCACCTGAAGAAAACTTAGAACAAAACCAGCCACCCATTCAAAACCAGCCACCTGAAGATGTTGAACAAAACCAGCTGCCCATTCCTACTGAAAAAACCCTCATTGTAGACTTGCCAAGCTTATTGTCCAAGACTGTCAAGAGAGGCAAACCTGCCAAAAAGCCAAGGCAACCATGGTGGACTTGGCAAGCTCATCATTGAAGCGGGACAAGAGAGGCAGACCTGCCAAAAATGAAGGAGAGTCAGCTGCAGCTATGGTGGACCTGGCAAACTCACCATCGAAGCGGGTCAAGAGAGGCAGACCTACCAAAATGAAGGGGAGGCAGCTATGGTGGACCTGGCTAGCTCACCATCGAAGGGAGCAATGGTGGATTTTGTGAGTTCACCGTCCAAGGGAGTTACCTTTGTGAGGTATACAAGGGGGAAACACGAGCCCAAATGAATTTAATGATAGTGCCTTCCGAATCAGAACCGGTCAGAATTCAAAGTATAGACAGAAATGAGGTACGTGTGTTGTTTAACGATAAAGTACTTAAGAAATGCAAGTTTACTTTATGTTGGGTTCATGATTTAACTTTTTTTTTGTTTAAAAATCACAAAATATTTAATTTTTCATAATTTATTGTCTGTACCAGCCTATATCTTCAATTATTGTTGCTCTAATTCTATGTTTTCAGCAGTGGGTGGATGCTTATTTTCTGTACAGCCAACAGCTGATGACGATACTGTCGTGGCTGATTTAAGGAAAAAATGGTCGTTGGCGACAAAGCAAGTCACTAGGAGTAGGTTGTGTCGACACCGGCGGAAAATCTATTCTTTTTCTATTTATTTTCCTAGATACCGACCCCCATTTGGCGAGTGTGTGTGTGATCTCAATCTCTTTTCCGTTTCGAGATACGAGTTGTGTGTATGTGGGAACTTGTGTACGTGTGTGCGTGTGAGCACAAATTTGGAGTCGCCACCAACCATGGGAAATTTTAAGGTGTGATTGGGCACCTATGTCTAATAGATTTTATCCCTATTTAGACATCTACAACTAAATGGTCTTGAACCAGAGATAGGTTCGGGGGTTTGCTTATGCGTGGGGAAGGTGTTAGGCACCCCACGACATCCGTTTAAGAAAACGGTTACCTCCTTCCTAATGTTTTCTTTATTTGCTAAGCCTAAGTTTGTTGGTTTTTATTATGTACAAATGTCCCGATTTCCGTCGTACGATATACCAAAAATGGCAAACGTAATGTGACTTCGTTCGGTTTTGATTAGACTCTTTATTTCACCATCCCTTTATCTTTGTATCTTTTAAATTTCCGGGCATTTCGGTGGTAGGATATACTTGAAATCCTAACACCTAGTGCCGGGACAAACAATTAATGTTTTTGGTGCCATATTCGGGATCTCTTTACCCTTGATTTCCAAGAGTAAAGCGGTCCGTCAAATGGCGGGGTTTTGGATGATTAATTCACACTTTGGGGAATTTTAGACCATGATCCTATGGGAGTTAGAACGTGTAGAATCCCTTACACGAAAGCACGTACCAGCCACGCCCCCGTGTAAAGGACTCATACCATGGTGTCCAAAAGCCAGGGCGAGCCGTAACCCTTGGATTGCACCAACTTCGTTTCTAACGCCCACATTACCATGTTTACTCTTTTTAAAGTTTTCATGGCAAAGTGTATTTTAATCACATTTTTATATCAAAGCAATAAACACTCAAACAAGTAATCACGGCATGTTCGCAGCACATAAATCACAAGAATGAGCATGGCATCAAAGTGGTAAAACATTCAATCAAATAATCACGGCATGTTCGCAGCACATAAATTACAAGAATGAATGAGTATGGAATGATCACGGCATGTTTGCAGCACATAAATCATAAGAAGTTCAAATGAGTAATCACGGCATGTTCGCAGCGCATAAATTACTAAAATGACAAGTATGGGATGATTATGGCATGTTGGCAGCATATCAATGAACACAACACTTAATCGAAATGTATTTCATGAGAATTTTTAGGGAAAGGGTCAAGACCTCGTGGGGTCGGGATTCGATGCTATTGAAAGACTTACTCGGATCTCCGACACCACCATAGGATTTACATGAATAAAACAAAACAATTTAAAGAGGGTTTCAATGCCTTTTCGGGCTTACACGAAGGGTTGGTGCTATTGAAAGACTTATCCAAACCTTCGACGCCAAATAGGACTTAAATGAGAAAATCTATTTGAAAATGGGGTTTCAATGCCTTTTCGGGCTTACACGAAGGGTTGGTGCTATTGAAAGACTTATCCAAACCTTCGACGCCAAATAGGACTTAAATGAGAAAATCTATTTTGAAAATGGGGTTTCAATGCCTTTTCGGGCTTACACGAAGGGTTGGTGCTATTGAAAGACTTATCCAAACCTTCGACGCCAAATAGGACTTAAATGAGAAAATCTATTTGAAAATGGGGTTTCAATGCCTTTTCGGGCTTACACGAAGGGTTGGTGCTATTGAAAGACTTATCCAAACCTTCGACGCCAAATAGGACTTAAATGAGAAAATCTATTTGAAAATGGGTTTCAATGCCTTTTCGGGCTTACACGAAGGGTTGGTGCTATTGAAAGACTTATCCAAACCTTCGACGCCAAATAGGACTTATATGAGAAAATCTATTTGAAAATGGGTTTCAATGCCTTTTCGGGCTTACACGAAGGGTTGGTGCTATTGAAAGACTTATCCAAACCTTCGACGCCAAATAGGACTTATATGATGAAAATCATTTGAAAATGTGGGTTTCAATGCCTTTTCGGGCTTACACGAAGGGTTGGTGCTATTGAAAGACTTATCCAAACCTTCGACGCCAAATAGGACTTAAATGAGAAAATCTATTTGAAAATGGGGTTTGCAATTTACGGGTCCAACGCCTCATGGATTTACATGGGGTTTAGTGCTATTGAAAGACTTACCTAAAACCGCCAACACCGTTTGGTATTTTCATGCCCAAATCAAAATAATGCAATATGAACAATATTTACAACAACGTAGTAAATAATGTAAATAACCGGGTTTGAAAAAAGAGTATTTTTGTGGGTCCAACGCCGTATGGATTTACATGGGGTTTAGTGCTATTGAAAGACTTACCTAAAACCACCAATACCGTATGGGATTTTCATGCCCAAATCATAATGACGGATAAATCATATTTACAAGGTAGTAAAAATGGCGAGAAATTTAGAGCATAACGGGAAGCTATAAATTAATGGAATTTACAAGGAGGGAATTTTGTGGGTCCAATGCCTATGGAATTACGTGATGGTTAATGCCTCTTTGAGGTCTTACATAGTCCACCACGACCAATCGGGATTATCACGCCCAAATCACAAAGGGAAAAAAGGGGAGAAATATGACAATATAATATTTACAACGTAGTAAATGTAAATAAAGCGATAAATGACAATATTTAAACATGGGGGTTTTTAATGGGTCCAATGCCTATGGAATTACATGTGGTGGTAATGCCTCTTTGAGGTCTTACATAGTCCACCACGACCAATCGGGATTATCACGCCCAAATCACAAAGGGAAAAAATGGGAAAATGACAATATTCACAATATAATATTTACAACGTAGTAAATGTAAATAAAGCGATAAATGACAATATTTAACACATGGGGATGTATTTTTCGGGTCAAATACCTCGTAGGCTAACAAGGTTGTTACGGCCTCGTTAGAGGTCTTACGCAACTGAGCCAAAGCTACTCAATATTTGCCGTACTAAAACACGAGGAAACCGGTGTATTTTTCGGGTCAAGACCTCGTGGGCTAACATGGTTGTCAACGGCCTTTGTTAGAGGACTTACGCGAGCCGCCAAAGCCACTCAATATTGCCGTACTAAAACACACCGGGGGAGGGGGGTAATCACAACAAATATTATTCACAAGTACGTAGTAAAATGTAAATAAAGCGATAAATGACTAGAAATGTAAATAAAGCGGTAAATGACTAGAAAATGTAAATAAAGCAATAAATGACAAGGAAATGTAAATAAAGCAATAAATAGACAAGGAAATGTAAATAAAGCAATAAATAGACTAGGAAAAATAAATAAAGCAATAAATAGACTATAAATGAACTAAAAAGCATAAATAGAACATAAATGAACTAAAAGAACATAAATAAAACAATAAATGAACTGAAGAAAAGAACATAAAGAGAGGAAGGGGGAGGATGAGGAGAGGTTAGAGAGAGAGGCACCTAAGTAGAAGCCTCTCACCCTAAAAACTCCCCAAAAACCCCACTAAAGAAAGAGTTTAGAGAGAGAAAGAGCTTAGAGAGAGAGAGAGGGGGGAGGATGAGGAGAGGTTAGAGAGAGAAGCACCTAGTAGATGCTTCTCACTCTAAAAACTCCCCAAAAACCCCCCAAAGAAAGACCCCAAACCCCAAACCCCTATTTATGCCTAAAAACTACCTAAAACTACCTAAGAAACTCAAAAAACGCTCTAAGCTTTGGACCCAGCGCTGAGGGGAGGGGGGTCGCATTTTATAGACGGATTTGCACGCGAGGCGCGCCATGGTTGCGCGCGGCGCGTGATGGTCACGCGCCGTGCGCGTAGTTTTTTGACCCGATTTTCGAAGGGCAATTTTGGAGGCCTTCTGGTACTCAAAATGGGTCATGCAGCATATCGTCGGAAAGCCCCAGATGTCCTACTTTCCAACGGAAAAATAAGTTTGCATGGAATCGGAGTTCGGAGGAAAAAGTTATGGCTCCCGGAAGTCGGGGTCGTCTGGAGCTGTTTTTTCGTGCACTTTTCCGGCGAAGATTCCGGTCAAACGGGGGATGCTACCGGCGAACCGAGAGTTCCACGTCGTAGCTGGAGTCATGTCATCTTTCCAACGCACCCGGGCTCGCGGAGGGCTTGCGCGAAGGCGGCTCCGGGAGCTTGGGTTCGCGTTCGCGCGCAGACCTAGCTCCCGATGTTCCGCGAACTTGCGCTGCCTAGCAAGGGCCGCCGGGGTGTTTTTGGTCCGTTTGAGGACAGTTTTCCGATCAGGATTCCGGTTAGGCCCGGTAAAATCTTGGCGATCCGAGAGTTCCACGTCGTGCATGAGTGTGTCTTCTTTCCAACGCACCCGGGCTCGCGGATCAACTTGTTGCGAGTCAGGAAGACTCTGCGCGCAAGCGTGGCAACGTCGGTGGGAAAATTCCGGAAATTTCAGCACAGCCTTATTTCGTCGGCCTGTTTTCACGCGCGTGGTAGACGTAGCTCCCGATGTCGGATTTCGACGATCTTGGTATCGTCGGAAAGCTTGCGCTACCTACTTTTCAACGGTACAGGCCTTGCACAGAGGCGAGCTTGGGTTCGCAAGATATGATCTTGCGAACAGAGGCCGTCGGAATGTTCCTTATGCCAAGGGGTCATCTTCTGACTGAGATTCCGGCTTGACCGGAGGAGCTCTTGACGATCCGAAAGTTGCGTGTGGTAGCTGAAGTGAACCTCTTGCCTAAGGGTCTTGGCTCGCGGACCAAGTTGCAGCGGGTCGGAGAGAATCTTTGCGCAAACGTTGCCTCCCAAATAGGCTGTTTTGTCAACAACACTTAGCAAAATTTGGCTAAGTGTTGGACCGTTTTTTCACAGTTTTGACCATAACTCCCTCGTTTCTCGTCCGTTTTTGGACCCGTAAAGTACGTCGAATCGAAGCTCTCATCACGTTCTTCAGAATGGTCAAGGAGGTGGTCAGTTCGATTCAGCTTTTTGGTCTGGTCAACGGTCCGGTCAAACCTTGGTCAAACTTAGTCAACCTTGGTCAAACTTGGTCAAAATTCTCCGAACTCCTGGGAAATGTATCCCGGACCGCGTTTCGAAGGGTTTTGGGCATAGGTGGGTCCTAGTCGGGTCAGGAAACGGCTTGGTCAAACCTCGGTCAAACTTGGTCAACTCCTTGGTCAACCCTAGTCAAACTTGGTCAAACCTTGGGAAATGTGTCCCAGACCCCGTTTTGAGGTTATTTGGTGTGATGAGCCCTCGTCGGAACAGGCCGACTTGGTTCGGGCTACCTCGTTTTGCGTGTCGACACCCGAGAAAATTCCGGGGATAAAAATGGGGTTATGACAGGTTGTAACAACTACTTTCTTTGAATTATATAATGATTTATTAAGTGATTAGATATATTATTTCATACTGGTTTACAACTCCTAAAAAAATTTGATATGGCCAGCGGGGTTGATAGCGATGAGGTTGCAATCTCGACTGAAACATATGAGATCATGGGTCGAGAGGTATCATCCTTGTTAGGCGATCAAGATTCGGAAGGCAGTTCTAGATGGATATCCTCCGCGGTAATTACATACTCATTTTGCATTTTAGATCCATTTCTTTATTGCATATTTGAAACATCAGTTTTACAATTCCATATTATTTACTAAGCAAGTGTGATACACGCAGGTGTGGACTGTTTCAAGGATCTACTTATGAAAAAACTCACTGAAAGAGGCCACCCTCCACCGTATATAAACTATATAATAACTGTACACGACGGGGTAAAATAACAAAATTTCTACCTTACCAAATACTTGTTGATACTTTTACACTATGAATGATGTCAATATAGATAGCTCTTTTATCGAAATAACTAACTATGGTTTATGTAGACTACAATCCTGGCTTCAGCTCGGTCAACAAAAACACAAAGAAACAAAAAACCAGAAAAGGGTAAACAACCCATTGAGGATGACTAGCCTAGACCAGAGACTGTGTTTCGCAGTAGTTAGATACGCGCAATGCCAGAAAAATGCAACCAAGTAATTACAGAACTTTTCCAACTTCATTTTGTCAAATTGTGGCTTTACATATCTATTCTGAAAAAACTGTGTATGACCTACCCTTTCGTGTTTCTTAATGCAGATTTTTGTTCCAGCATCCAATAATAGCCATTTTGTAATACTAGTCGTAGATTGCCTAGCTAAAACATTCTATTTTTATGATTCTTTACCTAGTGCGACACATAGGGCTTGAGCGTCGATATTGGTAAACACTTATTTTTCGTTTCAATTTTCTTGCTAACCCAGTATTAACTTAGTTAATCCTACTAATACTACTTTTTGCTCCTGCATTATAGCGAAAAGCATTGGAACAGCTGTGCGTAGAGAATTTGGGGTATCAGGATGTCAAAACATGGCTCCTAGAACACAAAAAGGACATATCAAACCAAGTTCACTATGCGTAAATACCAATATCTATCATGACCCCAAATATATTGAGACAAATTTGAGTGTATTGCCTCAAGGGATTTCTCATCAATTATAGATGGAAATTTATGATTTGGCCTTCAAAATTTTCGTGCCTTTTAATGTAGACTGTGTAAGTAAGTTCATATTCTCTTTTAATGTGTTTTGATAATTCAAATGCAATTGTTGGTTGCTATGTTGGTTATTGGTGTTTTGATAACTCAAATGTAATTGAGATGTTGGTTGTTGGTTGATAACTCAAATGTAATTGTTGGTTTCTAGATTCACTTGAATGTTCATACTATTTTCCAGAAAATGTGGATAATATTGTCCAAACTTAAAGATAATTGTCCACACTTTCTGGGCTCACTTGAATATTTACTTCAATGTAATTCAGATGTTAGTTGCTATGATGGAGAGAATGAAATAGAGAAATGAAATTGTTAGATTAAAGCTAAGTTTCTTAGAAGATTGTTGAAGAAAGAACTCTTCAAGAGATAAACTCTCGGATTGATAGCACTAGACTATAGGTCTCTTTTACAAAATATCTAACTGCCTATAATAACACAAGAATCCACTTTATATAGAAATATTAGATAGACTCCTATTGGTTCATAGCTTCTAACTGACTTAGTCACTTGTAACTAACTAACAATGCTTGTAACTAACTAATTATTATAATTCAAATGGAACTTGGCTGCATTCTGCATCATGCTATATTGGTTGTTGGAACATGTGGGTTGCTACGTTGGTTGTTGGTACATGTTGGTTTCTATGGATGTTATGAATCTAAATTTTGAGTGAAGTAAATTTCCATAAATTATGTTAATCAGTGTTGATTTTTATGTACTTTTGCCTCATTTTTTTAGCTCCGACTATGGAATTTTCATATTGACATACATGGAATCTTTGATTTTAAAAAACAAGATAGTACAGTTTGGAGAGGTATGATTTCCACACCTTCATTTCATGATGTGTTAATGCGTTCATTTTAAGTCAAAACAACTAACTAACCAATAATTTCTAAATGTCTTTTATGTTTTGTAGGCTGATTGCCAAAGAATTCGGCAACGCATTTTACTGGAATTATATTACCAATCCTTGCTGCCGAAAGCTGTAGAAAGCTAAAACTGCCCAATTCTTTACCAAAATATAGTTGTATGTTTTGATACACATTTGTTATTTTTGTATTCTGCTATAGGTTTCTTCTTTTTGTATTTAAAATTTTGGTTGCTCCATTTTTTCTATACTTGAGATTGTATTAAAGGTAGTCAACAAAAACAATATCTTATGATTTTGTAAATGGAGTAAATAAATTAAATGGTGAAATTGGTTAGAAACATTTGCATATATTTTAGGTTATCCATAAGTAACCCATTACATAAACTTTCTTTTATAATTAATGTTATCCAGTAGCAACCTATTGCCATTGGAATCTTCATATTACTCATTGTGAAAGATATAAAAAAAGAATATCTAAAAATGTTCCCCAAATTGTGGTGAAACTCAATATGTTCAAACAAATACCCAGGAGCAACTTATTGCCATTGTCTACATTTTTTGGGTACACTCGATTTTAAAATTTAATAATCCAGGCCACTGAATGGAAAAATCCAAGCCACTTTAATAAGGCAGTGACTCAATCATGATTCTTATTGCATCAGCGAAGGAGTTGAATGCAATTCCAGGTTTCCATGAGGCAAATTTATGTTTTAAAGTTCAAAACATCTCCAAGACCCATTCAAATTTCCAAAAAACACTTTCTGGGTTCACTTAAATGTTCATGCGTAGACTAGAATGTTTATACTATTTTCCAGAAAATGTGGACAATATTATCCAAACTTAAAGAATAATTGTCCACACTTTCTGGGTTCACTTGAATGTTCATGCATAGACTCGAATGTTCATACTATTTTCCAGAAAATGTGGACAATATTTTCCAAACTTAAAGAATAATTGTCCACACTTTCTAGGTTCACTTGAATGTTCATGAATAGACTTGAATGTTCATACTATTTTCCAGAAAATGTAAACAATATTGTCTAAACTTAAAGAATAATTGTCCACACTTTTTGGGTTTACTTGAATGTTTATAAGTGGACTCGAAATGTTCATACTATTTTCCAGAAAGTATGGATATTGTTGTCCATAATTTTATGTTTTTGTCCACATTTTCTTGAAAATTGTATGAACATTTAAATATGTTCATACGAATTGGTTATGTTTCTTGGCATCTATTAAACATGTTTCTTGACATCTTTGTAACAATTTTATTATTTTTTATCTCAACTAACCAAAATCACTTCAAAATTAAAAAAACCAAACTTTATTATTTCCAATCTCAACCAAAATCAACCAAACCCTCAGAAAAATATTAAACCCAACAAGTTTTATTCCTAATCAACCAAACGTTCAACTTTTATTTTTTCCAAACCCTCACAAAATCATCCAAACCCTCACAAATACAATCAAACCCCAACTTCAAACATCAAATCTGAAACCATTCCCAAACCCAAATAAAACCCAAATCTTTAAACCCAAATAAGATCTAAAATCAACTCTTTCAAACATCAAACTGACACCCACACCCAAACCTTCAAACATCAACCAAGCCATGGCTTCATGAGGAGAGAGCTTTGGATGAACAGAACTTCAATAGAGGAAAAACCTTCGGGGGAGAGAGAGTTGAAGGGAGAGAATGAAAGTTCAATCCATGGCTTCATGAGGACAGAGCTAAGGAGGAGCAGAAAATCAATGGAGGAGGAGAAAGATTTCGGGGAGAGGAGGAGAGAGCTTTCGGGAGGAGAGAGAGTGTAAGTTTAAGAAAAATGGGTGTTTAGATACAAGGATAGTGAAATTTGGAATAGCTAACCGGGAATAGCCGATTTGTCTTTTAGTGGTGGTGTGAAAACACTGTTTGACACCATGGTGTCAAAGAATCATTTCCCTTTTACTTTTTAAGGTTAGCTTTACTTGAGTCTTGTAAGATCCTAGCCATCCACGTGGTCTTATAGGAATTAGATTAATATCATTGATTTGTTTCGAAATACTTTTCTAACTTATTTTATGCTTCTTCTAAAAATTGTTTTCCAAACAAACACAACATTAATTAAGTTACATTTCATGCATAATAATAATAATGTAGCTTAAATTTGTCAAAATATAATTAATTTTTATTATTGCCACTTTGTGTGAGTTCAGAAGAAAAAAAAATAGAGTTTTTTTGTTGTTGTTGTTGCTTTTCTTGGTTATATGCTTACAAAATCAAAATTAGGCTAAATGATGATGTTCCATTACTACTCTTTTGAGGTACAGCTGTGAAAGAAATAATATTTTAGAAATATATTCATTTAACTAATTTTTTTTTTAAGGATTTTGTTAACTAGTGTCCTTAGGACAACGGTTAAGGAGCATTAAATGCTTACACTTTACGGGAAATAATGAACTTTTAATATTAAAATAATAAATAGAAAGACTAAAATACCCTTAAAAGTTATTTTTGTATTATTTTAATATTAAAATTTTACTACTTCCTATAAAGTGGAAGCATTAAATACTTCTTTAACTATTATCCTAAGGGCACTCGTTAACATGACCTTTTTTTTTAATGTTTGGCTAAATTTTACTTAACTGTCATGCATATCTTTTTTCGTAATGATATGTTTTTGCAATTCATTTAAATGATTTGGACTGAATCATTACTTTATATTTCAAAAAGGTCTTTTCTCGCTCCAATGAACCATCTCACTCGCGTATGCAAATTTTTTTCCTTACCATTGTGCTATCGAACAGTTAAAGATTGCTATCTTTTTTATACAAACTTAAAAGTATAATGACGAAAAGTAATCATTTTAAATGATAAAGACCATTTTAAAATATGGGATAAAATTTTAGGATTAAAATGAAATATTTAAAAGGATAGGGACTATTTTGAAACATGAGGTTAAGGTTGAGGATTAAAAGCATAATTATGCGATTCAAAGTTTTGAGCAGTAAACTACGGCTCCGAGAAGTAAAGATGTTCGAGTTGTCTTTCTCTAGGAGTCTCGTTTTTCCAGTGAAGATTCCGGTCAAACTGGAGATGCTATTGGTGAACTGAGACACACTTCTTGTAGATGACTTTACCTTATTTCATAAAGTTTCTGACTTTTCAGACCAACTTGGAGCGGATTGGGAAAATTTTGTGCACAAAGGTAGCTTCTTGAATGGGAAAACTGTCAAATTTCCAGCACTTTGATTTTACTTTCGTTGCTTTTCTCGCTGTGAGGTAGCCGCGAGTGGTGCACTGTGAGCACCCCCTCGGATCCCTCCATACATCACGGCCAGAGGGGGTCTCTCGGTCTTGACTATCTCTCCCTTTTGAATAGGAGGTAAATGAACCACTTGTGAGTTGGTGGATCGGGGTTTGCCCGCTGTGGGCCTAACCTAACACGTGGGCCCTGGAATACGACAACTAGCCTCAAGGATTAGGGTGGAGAATAGGGAGTCGCCACCCGATTTTTAGGTCCAGGAACCCATTTAGACATCCATTGCATAAAGATACTAGCTGCAAACTAGGTCCGGATGCTTAGGTACGTTCTTGGGAAGGTGTTACGCAACCAAGATCACCCAACCTTTCGGTTGGCCTTCGTTTGTATTACTTATTGGATCTTAATTGACATTGCATTTGTTTTGTAGACCCCTAACCATGCAGGGACAGTTATATCAAAGTAATAAAGCACACAAGTAGAAGATATGATACAGAGAGATATATAGGATAATGCACAAATATTGGAAGATTATAAGCGCCTGGAATAGATCAAGGACATATTATGGGGGGCACATTATGGGGGAGCATGTTATGGGATAATACACAAATGACGGAAAGCATGAACATGTGAGACAAAAGCATAATCTTAGCATATGGCATCGCACATCAAGAATATAGTATTCAATGCATGTAAACAAAAGATTATTTACCATCCTAGAACCTTTCTCATTTACTCCCCATTGGGGCCAGAGACTTGATGTCCTTATGGGAATTTAGGTTCATCATCGGATTCGGAGATTAGGAAAAGCCAATAATGGACATGGTCCTGGGGTCTATTTTATTGCCTTTGCACAAAACTCGAGAGTTTCGGATAGGCATTTGAATGGAGGCTCATCATTAGACCTAAGTTAAGAAATATCCAGCCAAGACGATTCATATTTCAAAACTATGTGAACAGTGTTTTAGGAAGAAAAAAAAAATTAGAACTCAATTTTCCCGAAACGACGTCGTTTCACTCCACCCTCTGATAAGAAATTAAAACGATGCTTTATTTTAATTGCTTAAGAAAAAAACAATTGATTTTTCTTAATCTTAACTCTTCCGTTTCCCTTTCAATCTAACAACCACTATACTCTTTCTTTTCTAAATTTATGTGTTGATTGATCGTTTTTCATATCTTTCCATCTTCTATTGATGGATCGACTCTTCCTCTATGAGTTGATGGACAACAGCTCCTTTATATATGTCCGTAAATGGATCAAGAATGCTAACTTTCGATTCAATCGAAAAACTGAATCTATTTTACAGTGCATCGATAGACCAGGTTCATCAAACTCTCCATTTTAGTTTTGGGTACTTTCGATCTGTATTTTTTTTCCTGTGATAATCAGACTCTCGATCTTTTTCTTTTTTTTTTTTTTTTTTTTTTTTTTTGTGATTGATATGATGTACTTAATTAATGTTGGTGTTTCCTCTTCCACTGTTCGGACTTGTTCGGGAATTCTATGTTGTACATGAGGGGTCATTTTGATAGACTTTCTGAATCTCTATTCAACTTATTTGTTTTTTTTTTTTTTTTCTTTTTCAGAATTATACATCTAAACTCTCAAATTTTGGATTTGCATTTTGCAAAGGATGGTCTGGAAGGAGATGATACACATGTATAATGGGCACGTGGGGCTATGCCGCCCCTGAGTACATCATGGCTGGTAATTACTAATTACTACCAATTTTGACTTGAAATTTCTACTGCATAAAACTATGGTGGTGAGTTATATATTAAGAAAATTCATTGATTGTTTAATTAGTTTCAAGGTCATATCTTAAGCAGATACATTGATTGTTTAATTAGTTTCAAGGTTTGACAATTTTCAGTATTAGAGTATTAGTGTATCTGTATAATTATTGTACTAGCCACTTCAAATGTCTTACCAACATATTAATTGCACACTTGAAAATATGCAGCCTAACCCATCGATACATGTCTCATCGATTCAGACGTGCCTAAATTACTATATGGATAATGGGTTCAAACAACCGTTTGTAGCATCTACTAGAAATAAATTAATTGATTTCAATATGAAATTTGGGTGATTGAATTGCATTTCCTCTAACTGTAGTTTTTGTTGTATAGTAATATGAATGTTTATAATTTTCCCATGAATAATATAATTTATCTACAAATGATGTCAGTTTAATGTTATCATGATATTTCCATTTTTCCTGTTTTTGTTCCTATCTTAGGATGCGCATTGTAAGGATGTCAACAGATGTCAGACATAGTCCCAACTACACACAAGTTCCTCTTTTTGGTTTATTGGATAAACTAAAACCTCGCATGAGCTCTTAGATTGTTAAGAATTTTAATTTACAAGGGTGCTTCCAATGAAATTTTATTTATGTATTTAGTTATTGTTGTAATTTCGTTACTTTTTCTTGTACTAATAAACAAAATTTCAACTGCTTCAATATTAATGATTTGTTTACATATACATGATAATTCAAATATTATATGAATATAAAAGCAAGCAATTTTTCATAAGCGATTCTCTGACAAAGGCACATGTTGAAGTGAAAAGAGACCAAAACTTTCAGTGTCAATGGAAACCCTCCAGCATGATACAATGCTTCCATTGAGAGTTATGCATAATTTTCATTAGGATAGTCCTTCTAATTATATTGGCATTTATATTTCATCCTCAACCAATTTTAGCAAATTATTAATTTAGGTAGATGATTTAGACAATTTGAGTCAATATTGTTATATACACTAGTCGTAGACCCGCGCGCTGCGCGGATAATTTGATGTTTTTATTTTAAATGTAGCATAATTGAAATGATATATTATAGAATTTGTAATTCAGAAAAGCCAGTTTTATTTGAAATAGTATTTTAAATTAAAATTGTAGCGTAACATAATGTATTTTCTATTCATATATCATAAAAAACTCAGGTTATGGCATTTGTGCGTAGTCTCCTAGGGATTTCCCAAACCGTTGAAGTATTTTTTTTTATTTCATATAGTGCATGATTTTTCAATTGTGTTTCTGAAAGTTGTAGTCCATCAAATTGCAAGATACGCCTTTGGATATGAAAACAATCGTTGGTTTAATAATGGTCTAGATTTAATTGTGAATTTGGTTTGCTTTGTATTAATACAGTAAAGATGTGAGGAGATGGGGTTCTGAATTTTCACCTTTTAGAGCCCAGATGTGTCTTTATTCTTGAAATGTTATTTGTAACCATTCATTTCTCAGAATCTTTTGAAAGGAAAGAAGGAATAAATTTGTTATTTTTCTATTCATATATCATATATAAGAGAACTTTATTTTGCCTTTTTGCAGTATTTTTTGGACATTTAGTAAAGGCTATTTTTTTTTTTTATTTTACAAAGTTGGAACTATTAAAAGAAATAAATTAAGAGTGTGCAAGCATATTTGTTTGTTCCAATTTAAAACAATTGCAATTGCTATCTCAATTTTATATTTTTCATAATTACTTTTAGGTAGTGTAGGTTCATCTCTTTGTTTATTTTCATAATGGATTCTAAATTTCTAAAAGGTTAAATATATATTACTTTATTTCTTTTTTGTTATCTGCACAAAATTTAGTTGTATGTGTGGAAGTATATAGTCATTAATTCAATAATGTTGTAAATTGTTTCAAGGAGGGCTTTGCAAATTGGGGAACCACTAAACACTTCATTTGAAAAAACTAACAAATCCCATAATATATAACTCTTTCAAAATTCAACAAAGATCAATCAATGAGAAGAATACTAACAAATTGAACATTTTTATTTTAGTATGTTTGATGTTATTATTCCAATTAAAATGTTTAAGGTTGGAGTTGGGCTGATGTTACGGGTACAGTTTGTAGGGAACAATGTCATTATTGCTTATTCAAGCTCTATATTCTATTGAAATCAAGTTCCTTGTTCTATAAAATGATCTTGTAAATTGTAAGCTGTATGAAATGATTCTGTTCTTGATTTCACACTTTTTTTTTTTGTTTGGTACGTGCTGCAACTTTGTAAACTTTTCATCCACTTATTGTTGGTGGGCTGCTTCTTGGTATTTTGTATTTCAATATACTTGAACTTATTCCAGCTTCCTAGAATTTGTAACTGCATGATAATTGCCTCTTGTGTTTTTTTAGTGCGTAGCCTGCAATATGAATTTCATGGAACCGGTTTCCAAATATCTCAACAGTTAATTTGCGAAGGCAATGTTTGATAAGTTTGTAGATGATATGAATAGTGAGTCTTAAAATCTTCACGGACATGGGCTATGTAATTGAATGAAAAAATAATAAAGCTTGTATTTTTTTTAACTTTAATCATTATTATTAGGGGAAATTATGTTTGGGAATTTCTTTTACTTGAGCAACAGAGACAATAAGAAAATTTTTCTTATTCATTTACATTTAGACACAAATGATGCACAAAAAAAATTCCTTTGACAACTGCATAAAAGCTTAAAAGTTAACACGCAAAGATCAAAGACAAAAAAGCAAAGAAAATAATGTATATTAGATACCATGACCTAGAAGACGTTCAACATATATAAGCCATGTGCCTGATTAAGTTGATCCTTTACATGGAAGAACTAATGCAAGAAACTTGTATTTCATGCACAAAAACACAATTGACTGTATGCCAATCTCATAGGATATCTGTTTCTATAGTATGGTTATTAAACACAACGTACTTTTCTTGATTATTTCTAGAGAAATTAACACTTATTGTTTAGTCATTACCATCTGAAATGGGACATTACCTAGTGTAACATCTTGGACCAATCTATGAACATCAATTTCCTCCCTCTGTTTAATATATCGCCTTCTTCACACTGCATAAAAAAAATAGTGTTAATATTATTTATTTATTTGAAGAGAGCAAGATGTCAACTCCTATAGCATAATGAGTTGGCTTTGCGCCTTTCTTTCAAAATGCAGGGTGCAATGTGCTTGACATTCTTTAAATAAAAGTAGATGCTCACTTAATTCTAATGGATTTTGGTGAAGCTAGTGAGTGGTAAGGGGAGCATGACTTGAAATGTGAAAGATGACAAAATAGTTTCCACAACAGCATTGCTTCATTATTTGCAAATTATAGATCTCCTTTGTTGATAAATCTAATTTTTTTTTTTAATGTTTCTTACTGAATGTTGACAAAGAATAGACCTCCAGAGACTTCAGTTTCTCAAACTGAAGAACTTATGGAAAAGAATAGATGAATTCTTGAAACTATAGTGAGTATGATTCCTGGAGACAGAGGATCAGTTTCAGTTGGCTTTCTGCTGAGGCTGCTAAGCATAGCAAATTATCTAAGAGCTTCTCCAATGACTAAGGCAGAACTTATAAGGAGATCTAGTCTGCAATTTGAGGAGGCAACAGTGAATGACTTGCTCTTTCCCTTACACTCGACCTCTGAGGGGCACTCTTATGACATTGACTTAGTTGTGTCAGTATTAGAAAGTTTAGTGGTGCTTTGGAGAAGAATATCTCCTGCAGCTACCAGCCAGTTTCTGGCATCTATTAGGAAGGTTGGAAAGCTCGTTGATTCTTATCTTCTAGTGGCTGCAAAGGATGTCAACATGCCAGTATCAAAGATTGTATCTCTTTCTGAAGCATTGCCAGACATTGCTCGGCCAGAACATGATGGCCTTTACAAGGCAATCAACACTTATCTTAAGGTATCCTACTAAATACCATACATGGAACTAAAGCAAAGTGAAGGATTGATAAGAACCAATTTGCCACATACTTTCAAAAGTTTCAAGGCTTAATGCTATTAGATGCAGGGCCAAACATATTCTTGCACATTCTCAATGTAATATTAGTAAGAAGCAAGTTCATGATAACTTTAATTCACTAATTTATTTCTTACACATTCGCCATGTGTCTCAATTGACAAACAGGAGCATCCTGATTTGAGTAAGGCAGACAAAAAGTGCCCATGTCGGATTCTAGACTGCCAAAAATTATCTCCAGAAGTACGTGCCCATGCTGTAAAAAATGAAAAGAGTATTCTTAATTCCAATTCACCAACCCTATTTCTCTCCTTCAAAATAATGTCTATAAGAGACACAAAAAGTGTATACATAATTAAATCCAAGAAACCTTTTTCATAAGGAAACATTACTGCTCAATGGGAAACCAATTAGCACGTTGCAATCAAGAAGATGATCAACAATGTGTTAAGAGAACCTCATCGATCTGCTGACACTTCTAAGGGAGTTAAAAAAATAGCAAGATCTTTCAACTCACTTCAAAAAACAATCCATGAATTATCAAATAGACCATGAAGTTTACTTAAAAATAATGCAACAATGAGCGAGACATTTTGTCAAACACACGGTGTGCATATTCCAAAATGAGAATGAAAAGAACGCATTGCTACATGAATCCACCAAAAAAAAAAAACTCCACACCTAAGCACATTACAACTGAACATCAAATAGCACTCAGGAAAGCATCATGCTGATTAAAAAAAAAAAGAAACAATCAATGTACTTACAGCATCAATTTCGCAGTCAGAGGCATATCAATCTGAAACGGACTTTTTTGTGTTTTGCTTGTACGTTGGTGAGTCTTGCGAGGTTGATAGAGCCAGAGAGATTTCGCAGTCAGAGGCTTATCTACCTGAAACGGACCTTTTTGTTTTTTGCTTGTACGTTGGTGAGTCCTGCGAGGTTGAGAGAGCCAGAGAGAAGCTGGAAATTTATAAAAAAAAATTGAATCAATGGGTTTTAATTTCAAAGGGCAGAAAATTGAAGGCAAAAAATGGGAAGCAGAAGGGGCGTGAGAGAGAGCGTTAGAGGAAGGCAGAAACGGTGGAAAATTTAAGGGAACAATGGGAAGCAAAAGGGACATCAGAGAAAGCGTTAAAGAAGGAGGAAGGGCAGCCGTCAGATGGGCAAAAAACAGAAAAAATAGGATTGAAACGTAGGAGTCAGATGGGCAAAAGTAGAGAGAGAAAATAGGATTGAATTAAAGAGAGAGTTTAATGTGAATACACGTGTGAGAGAGGCTTTAACGTGAGAAAGAATCAATTAGGGAGAAGCAAAGTTGACATGGCAGTGTTTGGAAGAGTGTAAAAACTTTCTCTCTGCTTCAAGTTTTAATTTATATTATAGATTCCACGGGTTAGCAATTAACAATGACACGTGATGGAAATATCTCATTTAGGACTGAAAATGAAAATGTTACATGATAAATCACAATTGGTACACGTCATATATCTTTGCAATGTGTTATTTTCAATGCCAATATATTTTCCATGAATCAAGTGTTAAGGAGTTTAAATGTGCATTTTATTGCATCTTAAATCATTACTAAATAAATGGACATTTATTTGTATACAATTGATTTGCCTTTTTGAATTTTTCATGATAACCTTAGTTTTTTTGTGATATATAATGCTTATAAGTTTACCTTTTTTATTATTTTGCACTAATCAAACTTCAAAACAAAAGAAAAAACTCAACAAATTCGATTTTTAACAACACAAAGAAGCATTTTGAGAATTTGTCCCGTGCATTGCACGGGCTATTGTCTAGTTATTGATTTGTTTCAAAATACTTTTCTAACTTATTTTATGCTTCTTCTAAAAATTGTTTTCCAAACAAACACAACATTAATTAAGTTACATTTCATGCAATAATAATAACGACTCTTTTCAGGTATAGCTGTGAAAGAAATAAGATTTTAGAAATATATTCATTTAACTAATATTTTTTTAAGGATTTTGTTAACCAGTGCCCTTAGGGCAATGGTTAAGGAGCATTAAATGCTTACACTTTATGAGAAATGACGAACTTTTAATATTAAAATAATAAATAGAAAGACTAAAATACCCTTAAAAGTTATTTTTGTATTATTTTAATATTAAAATTTTACTACTTCCTATAAAGTGGAAGTATTAAATGCTTCATTAACCATTGCTCTAAGGGCACTCGTTAACAGGACCCTTTTTTTAATGTTTGGCTAAAATTTGCTTAACTGTCATGCATATAATGCAGGTTGAATATTTTTTTTCGTAATGATATGTTTTTGCAATTCATTTAACTGATTTGGACTGAATCTTTACCCTATATTTCAAAAAGGTCTTTTCTCGCTCCAATGAACCATCTCACTCACGTATGCGAATTTTTTCCCTTCCCATTGTGCTATCGAACAGTTAAAGATTGCAATCTTTTTTATACAAACATAAAAGTATAATGACGAAAAGAAATCATTTTAAATGATAAAGACCATTTTAAAATATGGGATAAACTTTTAGGATTAAAATGAAATATTTAAAAGGATAGGGACTATTTTGAAACATGAGGTTAAGGTTGAGGATTAAATGCATAATTATGCAATTCAAAGTTTTGAGTAGTAAACTACGGCTTTGAGAAGCAAAGATGTTCGAGTTGTCTTTCTCTAGGAGTCTCGTTTTTCCGATGAAGATTCCGGTCAAACTAGAGATGCTATTGGCGAACCGAGACATACTTCTTGTAGACGAGTTTACCTTATTTGATAAAGTTTCTGACTTTTCAGACCAACTTGGAGCGGATTGGGAAAATTTTATGCACAAATGCGGCTTCCTGAATGGGAAAACTATCAAATTTCCAGCTCTTTGATTTTACTTTCGTTGCTTTTCCCATTGTGAGGTAGCCACGAGTGGTCCACTGTGAGCGCCCCCTCGGATCCCTCCATACATCACGGCCAGAGGGGGTCTCTCGGTCTTGACTATCTCTCCCTTTTGAATAGGAGGTAAATGAACCACTTATGAGGTGGTGGATCGGGATTTGCCCGGTGTGGGCCCAACCTAATCCGTGGGCCTGGGAATACGCCAACTAGCCTCAAGGACTAGGGTGGAGAATAGGGAGTCGCCACCTGGTTTTTAGGTCCGGGAACACATTTAGACATCCATTGCACAAAGGTACTAGCCGCGGACTAGGTCCGGATGCTTAGGTACGTTCTTGGGAAGGTGTTAGGCAACTAAGATTGCCCAACCTTTCGGTTGGCCTTTGTTTGTATTACTTATTGGATCTTAATTGACATTGCATTTGTTTTGTAGACCCCTAACAATGCAAGGACAGTTATATCAAAGTAATATAGCACACAAGCAGGAGATATGATACAGAAAGATATACAGGATAATGTACAGATATTGGAAGATTATAAGTGCCTGGAATAGATCAATGACATATTATGGGGGGCACATTATAGGGGAGCATGTTATGGGATAATACACAAATGACGGAAAGCATGAACATGTGAGACAAAAGCATAATCTTAGCATATGACATCACACATCAAGAATATAGTATTCAATGAATGTAAACAAAAGATTATTTACCACCCTAGAACCTTTCTCATTTACTCCCCATTAGGGCCAGAGACTTGACGTCCTTATGGGAATTTAGGTTCATCATCGGATTCGGAGATTAGGAAAAGCCAATAATGGACATGGTCCTAGGGTCTATTTTATTGCCTTTGCACAAAACTCGAGAGTTTCGGATAGGCATTTGAATGGAGGCCCATCATTGGACCTAAGTTAAGAAATGCATGAACAATTTTTATGCGACCCCAGAGTTCCTTCTATCACCCTCACACAAGGTTCAGAAACCTCAGATTGGTGTTTTTATGGAAGACTCGTCATTGGGTCTTTTAATGTATGACAAAAAGAGGTAAATAATCTGACAAGAAAACTCAACTTGATCCTCGAGTTTACTTCATCAACTTTATATGAAAACCCAAGGGTTTCTTGAGTTTGGAAGTTCGACTCTACGAGCTTCATTGTAATCATGATAAAATAATCACAAACGAGCAATAAAAGTAAGCAAATATACAAAAGAAAAAAAAAAGGGAGTAGGGTTTCTGGGTGAAGCAGCTTACGCCACCTCCAAAGGAGCGTACGCTCACTGAGAATGGCATACGCTTCTCTGTTCAAAAACCCTAGATTAAGCGCGAGAAATGGAATTTCAAATGAAAAATAATCAAAACAACAATTTTAACTACTATTCAACTGAAATAACGAGAATAAATAAAAAGAACAGAATTAAGGTGGAGAAAATGGACTATCGAGAAGATCCATTTCTCCCCCTCTTGCCTACCAAGTCGTAGGAAGCTTTTCTTAACCGGTCTCTTGGTTGTTTGCTTATCACAACTTCGTTGCTTGATTTGAAAAGAGTATTTGGAAAGGGAAATAGTATGTTTTGCCTTTAGAGAAAGAGGCTCATTTTCTTAGTTCTTAGAACTCTAGAAAAATAACCAATCTCTCAAGAAGCTTATGTAACCAAAGCTCTAGGGGAAATGGACTATAGTTTCGAGTAGGGTTTTAGTAAGGATCTTTTTCTTTTTTTTTTTTGCCTCTTGAAATGGTGAAATGGGGGTGTATATATAGTGGAAATGGGGGTAAGGGTAGACATGGCCGGAATTCTCAAACCCTAGTTAACCCCTGTCAACACCCCACATGGCTGGTTGAGACTTGTATGGAAAAATGAGTGATATGTGGGATATGTCTCAAAGTGGTGTACGCTGCCTTGACTGCCGCGTACGTAGCTTCAAAGTGGTATACGCCACTTCGAGGCACTCATCCTTAAGTGGAGCGTGTTTGAGTGGCGTATGCATTTTTGAAGATGCATACGCCACTTGAAAAAAGCATACACTCTCTAGGTTTAGGTTTGGGCTTTTGGACTTTGGTTTTGAGCTTATGGGCCTTTCCAAACCTTCTTCTCAGGCTCTTTATTCGAAGTTGCATTGTGATAGACAAGATAGTATCGTCATCGAGACCAAGGATTCTGGATTTTGGTAGGTACAAAATGGGGTGTCTACAACTGCCCCTCTCTTGATAGAATCACTTTAAGCGATGAATGTCGAAAAATTGAAGAGACTCCCATTTTGTCTAACCAAGATCCAAGGATCCATTCTAAATAACCTCATAAATGAGCTATTGTCTCAAGGTGAAGTTTCACACTTTCACTATCCTTTTATATAAGCTACCTATAAAGCTAATCATATTGTTCTTTAGCAGCGTCTCTTACTAATTTTTACTACAATTTAAGCAGGTTTACAACCATCTGTAACTCTACTTCATTGGGATGTTCCACAAGCTCTTGAAGACGAGTATGGATTGGAGGATTCTTGAGCCCAAACATTGTGTAAGTTTGACATACATATTAAAGTCATGGGTAAATTACATTCTAAATCCTAAATTTTAGGGGTAGTTTCAAATTACACCCTATAGTTTCTAAAGTTTCAAATTAAACCTTGGAGTTTAGGATTATTACAAATCACACCACTGACAAACAAATGCATACAATGAGGCTTATCACGTGATCGTGGGATCATTTGTTGAAGAAACTATGTATCTACACCTATGGGCCTTTCGCCATTAGGTGAGATGGATGTAATGATTCTTAAGATTTTGGTCCGAGCCTAGAGGCTGCCTACGTACCCTCCGTGGAAGGATCAGGGTCACGTGTAATTCAAATGTTTCTCTCCTCAGAGAGGTTGAGTTTGAAATTGAATATGCACCCATGGGCCTTCCGCCGTAAGGTGAAATGTAAGAAAATATCGTTTGAAGTTGAAATTGAAATTGCACCTATGGGCTTTTTGTCGTAAGGTGAAATGCATGAAAATATCTTTTGAAGTTGAAATTGAAATTGCACCTATAGGCTTTGAAAAGTCATGAAATATGACTTATTTACCTATGTTAGAGAGAATTTAATGGGATTATTATGCATGATACTTTGAATTATACATAAGTTTTACAATTCTTTAATTTCATTGCATTGCATGAAATTTACCATTTGTGTGAGTTATATTGATCCCATAGAGTGTTAACTTAGTTTATTATGTTTGTAGGTCTTAATGAAGAAAAAGAAGGTCAGCCCAATTCAATTGGAGTCCAAATAGAGCAAGGAATCAAAGAAAAATCGCAATCCAATTCGTACTAGGATTCGAGCTTGCATAAGTCTTCGTATTTGGGCCATAACTTTCAGCTCAAATATCGGATTGATGCAATTCAAGTTGGGATGGAAAGCTGATTCAAAGGGATACAATTTTGTATCTAATGAGAATTGCCTAATTCGGATGTATAAGGGGTCAAACATAACTATAAGAACTTATAGAAAGTACAGAATAAAACATATATCGTGCCTCCTCAGAGAGTACTTTCACAGATTTTACCCTCAGCGGTTTTCATTTTCATGTTACTTTTAAATCCCCAACAGTTTTGTCCTTCCAAGGACCCCTTTTTACTTTATCATTGTGATGCGTGAGTGTGTGGACTCATGAGCATCAACCTACAAATGGTTTTGTCTATTGGTTTTCGATCTTAGATACTTAAGGGCAACTAAGTCGAAAGAGGGGTACTGTAAAAACCCCAATTTGTATCGGTTGATACTCATGATCCTTGGTCTCAATAATGATAATTTAAGATCTCTCATATGATGAATGTATGTTGAAAACCACCTGAAAAGTTTTAGAAAACGAGTTGAGAAGCTGCCTTTTAACCTAATAGGCATGCACCCCTTTGGAGGTGGCTCATGTCTGTAGTGAAGAAACATGCACCAGTGCCACCAGACAGAAACCTTAATTCATGAGAATGGCTGATTCATGCGACAACAGGTCAGTTTATGATGCAAACCAAGGAGCAAATGATGCAAACCAAGGAGCTGGACAAGTTGATCATACACTTGGGAATGGAGCTGAACATGCACAAGACCCATTGTCACTTCCAAGTGGTCCAATTACAAGACTTAGAGCCAAACATTTCAAGGAAGCGCTAAATGGGCTAATCCAAGAGAATTGGGCTGATTCTAAAAAGACCAAGATGGGCTCAAATAATAATCAAGGCTTAGTCCATGTCATCAAAGCAATTGAAGAAGCTAATTAGCACACAAAAACGTGATCAGCATGGACTGACCATCAAAGGGCGTGAATTTGTTGAGTTTCAAGGATATTAAATAGGGGAATAAACTTGGTCTTGGCTGGTTATGTTAAATACATTGAACTTAGTCAATTAGCTATTTTGGTTGCCTTTAGAAGTCCAAGAGGCTTAAAAACGTGGGGACTTGTTTATGTTGATGTTTGTGTTGTTTTAAAGCTTTAGTTATGACTTTTTCCTATTCTTGGAGGGTTATTCCAAGTATATAGATTGGTAGCTCGAATTTGAATAAGCAGATTATGTTTTCAGAACTTATCATCATTGTGAGGTCTTGTGTTCCTCTTTGTTCTTAAAAGAACTCTTTGAACTTATCAAGTTAATCTTGTGGCGTTCAAACAACCAAACTTATCACCTTGATTGTTGAATCTTGGTGTGGCGTTTTCAATCCTTCGTAGTCTTGGTTTTCATCTGGTTAGGTGACGGGTCAAGGCTCAACCAATCTTGTCTACACGATCTTGGGGTTCTAATCCATCATTGTTATTGGGTTTCATCACAATTGTTGGTGGAGTTCATATCAGTTTACCCCTTCTTCAAGCAAACCCTAACCCCTTTATCACTATAAAAGGAGCCCCACACCTCACAAACAAATCATCCCGGAGAGTCTTACTGAAAATACCAAGAAACACTGGTATAGTAGAATAGAGAGAAGTAGGAAGAAGTAGTCTTAGAGTAGCGAAGCTCTACTGAAGTAGAAGCCTAGAATAGGAGAGAAGAAGAAGAAGTCTTAGAAGAGCAAAACCCTGCCTAGAAGAAGGTAGTGAGGAAGAGTTCTTGAGCAAGTAGTGATTCTCTAGTTGAAGAACTAGAGGAATAACCCCTTTCTCACGAAACTCCAATTACAAACCTAGGCGTTCAAAGCCTTTCTTGTTGAAGATCAACACACAAACCCCATCAAAGAGATCAAGTCTGAGAGACCGATGAATTGCTAGCTTGCAACAAGCTCTTTAGAGGCTAGGTATGGATCTTCTCAATAGACCATATCAACCTCCATGAATGTTCATTAATTAGAGTAACTAGATCTTTATTTTACTTTGTATGTTTAATCACGCTCCAATGAGCTATGCCTTGTTTGTCAGTTTACTAGAATTGTTTCATGCGTTATCACATGTTTTAGGTTAGAATTACAACCTATGTATGTTGTTGTGGGTGTTGGATGCAAGATGAGGATTTCTTCTTAACCTAAATATTAATGTTATGCCATGTTATTGTTTGCCTCTTGATTGTGCTAGAAATAGGTTTACGTGCTTTTGAATGTTTAGAAATTCTTTAATAAACTCTTTCAAGATATCAAGTAATATAGAGGAAGGCCAACCATTAGGTTGGACATTTCTTGGGTGCCTAACACCTTCCCAAGACGTACCTTAGCTTCAGATCTAGCTCAAGACTAGTCTTTTTGTGCATGAAGTCATATTGATAGTTCTTGGACTGATAAACCAAGTGACGACTCCTTGTTTCTCTCTTCGTAACCTTAAAAAGGTTTGGGAATACGAACGACCCCTTAAATAAGAACAGATGACCAACACGGCATCTCACAGTACCCATAAGTTAATTCTTGAAAATAACAATCTCTCTTATCTCTACTATTAAATTACTCAGCAAACATATCAAAAAAATTTAGATAGACATTTTAACAAACACTTGTATCTTAGCCAAAAAAAAAAAACACTTGGTATCCACAAAATAATTCATAAGATTTGCAAATCAGGCTCTTTAGGTATGCTTCTTAGCACACATCTTACATAAAGTTTCAAAGTGTAAGCCGTATAGGCCTATCAATGCAAGTAAAAACGTTCTTAGCCATGGACCCTTATACTAAAGAATCATATATATGTCCTCAGTCTATCGTAAGTTGTTCCATTCATTTATGATGAAAAATTGACAACATAAAAACAATTCTTGACTTGAAAATATGTTAATCTAAGTTATATTTAATCAGAACTTATCAGTGACGCATTGAATCGAACAGGTGACGTGCATTGGCATTTTATCAAACACGTTATCTAAATTAATGTATACAAAACCCACATACACAAATCAAACGAAATCCACACAACCCATATACAAACAAAAATGATTCAAAAGTATTTTGGGTAAATTACATTGACACCCCCTTGTTTTGGGGAAACTAGACTCACCATACCCTAGTTTGGGAAAATGACACTCTACTCCCAAATTTGCAAAATAATTAATACTCCATCTCCCTTTTTTTTTTTTTTATTAATTTTTTTAACCAATGCCTAACTAACCAAAGTTAAAAAGAAAAATTATATTCCAATTATTTTAAGTTTAAGTGGAGAATATTCTTTAAAAATGGGAGAAAATGGGGCTGAGTGTTAATTATTTTGCAAATTTAGGAGTAGAGTGTTATTTCTCTAAATTAGGGATAGCGAGTCTAGTTTCTCCAAAAGAAAGAGTGTCATTTAATTTTCCAAGTTTTTTTTTTTTTTTTTTTTTTTTTTTTTTTTTTTTTTTTTTAGAGAAACACAACCACAAACAAATCACAGGAAAATAAATAAATCAAACCCCATTGATGCAAATTTAGGGTTTAAGGAAGAGAGAATTTGCAAAGGAAAAGGTAACCAATGAAGACAAAGAATTTCGTTTACCCATGATTCATTTTCTTGTATGCGGTTGTCTTCTTGCCGTCGAATTCGTCCAACGGCTCCAATTTCGCCATTGAGGTGGAGATATAAACTGGGTCAAGGATCTGTGATCTGTAATTGTAGGTGAAAAAGGAACCAATTTAGAGTGGCCTTGGGGCTAAATAAGAAGAAGAAGAAGAGGTTGAGGTTCGATGAGAAGATGAAGAAAACTATGCCTGATGTGTGGATCAGGAACAGGCGAGGGAGAGAGAGAGGGAGAAAACCTAATAGGCGAGGGAGAGAGACAAAAAGAAAAAGAAAGAGAAAACCAATACAGCCAGTTACCAATTTCCCTTAAATTGTATCTAATGGCTACAAACAATTTATTTGATCCAAGGGTTGTAAAAGGTTGGCAGGACCATTCCGTAATTTATATTCGACGGGACCTAAGTCCCTCCCGTTGGGACGGTCCCTCTTAGCGGGACCTAAGTATTTCCGTGGTGGGTGCAGAACACCTTCTCATGTTTCTCTCTCATCTGGTCTGAGCTCGACTCCTGCTTTACCTCCAAACGCCGAAACCACACCAAGATCAATCATATGCTAGCACCCCAACTTATTTTGATGGGCTTCTGCGAGGTGTTCAACATTGTTGAACTCTGAACAAATTGAATATTTTAACAGGTAGTTTCGTGAGAACATGAGAAGCATTGTCAGTTCTATATATGTATATATCAAAATACCTTTTTGTGATGCTGATATACTTTGACAAATGTTTTCATAGCAGAAGTAAGACTAAAGAATAGAAAGGCCTTTTCCATTACACATTAGCAAGATCACCGATTCAACACATAAGCCACCGCTTTGTAAACAAGGATTGTGCTTTGCGGTGATTTTGTTTTGTCATGGAGTTTTGTTGATGGAGAACAGGTGTTTGATGCAAGGCTTAGATGGAAAGTTTCCTTCCCTAGGTTATGATTTTCTGTTATGGTTCCAAGTTGCTCTTTTGACGTAGATCAGATGTTTAATATAAGGTTTAGTTGTCGGGTCTTCTCTGGCTTAGCCTGTGGTTTTGTCTTGATTGTATTTGGCTACTTTCTGTTACTCACTCTATAGAACTTCTGGGTTTTATTGATGGAGAACAAGTGTTTTGACACTAGGCTTAGTGCACCAAGACGTTGACTTTATGTTGACCTGATAATATGAATTCAGTATTTTAATCCTATTTTTCATTAATTTTCTCTTATAGATAAAGATACAGAACATAAACAGTTACATGTTCATACCAAATTATTAGACTTTGAAGTTGAATTGGTGGACAATATTTGTGTATCTTTTTTTCATAGAAACTGTTTTATCTTACTATAACTCTAGACTAAAACTCTACTATCTATTAAATTTAATCAACTTCTACCTAGAAATTTTACTTTCATCTCTGAATGTGTATCGGTTTAATTAGATATAAAGTTTGCTTATTTAAATATCATATTTAATAGTTTTTTCATAAATTGCAGAGGTTTGCGACTAGTTTTTAATTATTTCCACTAACTTAAGCGCATAAGTATTATTTTTTATATTTGTGATTGCGTGTTATTAAATTTACTTTTGTCTTTTGCTGGACTTTCTTTCAATTGTTTCAATTCGTAGGGCAACTCTATTGTAGAATTTTTAAAATCTTATCTATTCATTTTGAAATTACTGGATTGGATTTTTCCACATCATTAATAATTTAAATATATACCTAAATGGTGATAGGCAATATTTTTTTTAAATGTGAGTGACATTGAAAAATCCAATTCACTAATTTCAAAATAAACGGATTTAACTTTAGGAACACTAGGGTGGAGATACCTTAAGAACCTTAGAATATCGTGTTGTAAATTTATTGCTTTATAGTGATAGAGAAGTGGAGGTTGAAGGCTGTTTATAAGGTGGTACAAACACCAACACTTTCAATAAATAAAATGGACTTATGTACATGTGACTCTGCTACTTGCACACGTGCGCGTGGTGTGTGGCGCATTGCGCACTTGGAAGTGAGATGCACTGGTTACATCGGAGGACTGTTATCTTTTAATTTATTTAAATTAAAGTGAGATACACTGGATCATAACCCATAAAAGTTATTTATGTGTACAAAAATAATTGTTTATGGCAGTTATTAACTATTTTGAACAGTCATAATGTTATGGAAAAGTGCCAATTAATGACTATAAATAAAGGAGTCTAATTAACTGTCAAATACACAATTTGATTCTCTTTAAGGGAATTAGAGAAATTTGTTTTTTTTGTAATTAGCGACTTTGTTGTATCCTAGAGGTGAATTGTCTTAACCCTATAGCAAAACTCTTTTAGTGTGGAGGCAATTATCACCTTAAAGAAAATGATATCACGCCTCAAAGTCGCATTGTTCTATCTAATTATATCAAATTCTTCAACATATCTTAATCCCTAAAAATGAGTTTCTATAAAGATACTTACCTTTCACAATTTTAGATTTTCGTTGTCGTCTAGAATCTAAAATTAGAATGAGTGGTTTAAACCCACAATACACTCTTTTAACAACAACCACAAACCAAACCTTAATCCCAATTTTTTTTTTTTTTTTTTTACAATCAAATATATATAAATATATATATATATATAAAAGCAGGAATCTCATCTATGAGAATCTAAAGCTCTACCATGTGACGCATTTCGAGAAGGAAAATGATTTTTTTTTTTGGAATGTAATACGATAGAACATTTCTTTTTATTAATCTTCAACTTTACCAAAACTTTGCATTATGTCAAACTATTAATTACTTGCCATATGTTAATCGAATTTATTTTCATGTATTAATTATCTATAGATGGTGCACTAATTATTTATATAAAATGAATTTATATGGTTATTTTTATATAAAATCTATATAAGAAAAAATTTATTTTGAAATACTTATTATCCAAAAAAAATGAAACCATTGATTTGGAATATGACATTCTTCCTTATGTTTAGTTGTTTTATGGCAACAAATTGAAACAAAAATCATCAAAAGGAAAAAGCAAATTTAATAACACATACAATCAAGAATATAAAAAATAATTGTGTACTAAATAACTAAATATTTGAATTCACTAAATTAATATGTTCATATTTTTAATTATATTAATCTTAACAATTTACATTTTCAAACTCTTTTAATAACATGTAATATGAGTGATTATTTAGCAATAATCCAAGACTACAAATAAATGTGTAATCCCCCTCTCACATGAATGGTGGGTCCCATCACATAAATGTAGTCCCACTAATTAAATTCATTGTAGGACCTACCATTCATGTGAGAGGGAAATTATACATTTATTTGTAGTCCTGGTCTACTGAATAATTTTCTCGTGTAATATATATATATATATATGGTAAATGCATTTAATTTCATATATTAATTATTTATACGTGAGGGCTAGACCTGGCAAAATCTGACTTGAACCCATTTCCCGACCTGAATCCGAAGGAAAAATATGGGTATGGGTAGGGGTTTTTGACCCAGGAACAAAGATGGTGTCAACCCGTACCCGACCCGTAAAATGATGGGTCGGGTCGGGTCAACCCGCGAGTCACATGGGTTGACTCGGTTTTTTTATTTATTTTTTTTTTTCGGAGTCTATATTATTATGTTAGGAATTAAAGTATTATGAGAGTTTTTTTTTTTTTTGAATGATTTGGAATTTGACTATTATAAAAGTTCACATAATGCCAATTAAAAAAACAATTCTTAAATTAAATTTGTATTTGAAATAGGCTAGACTTAACCAAATCAACACACAAAATTGGATGTTCTTTCTTGGTAGAAAGAGAATTGCAATCTATTTTCTTAGTTTTATTTAATATTTTAATGGCACACGCTTTTTTGAGTATTATTATAACTGCGTTTACTTCTAAATCAACTTTTAGCATTTGAGGTAAAATTCTTAGTATCAATCTTGTCTTTTGCCAAAAAGTGTAGAAACTTTGATTTGCACTTAAAGTTAATTAAATGGATTTGAAGATAATATCTAATCCATTAATAGAATAGCCATATTTATTAACTTTTAAATATTTATTGACCCATTTACATTGTATACTAAAGTTATATTAAAACTTTGTATTGTAAATGAAAATATTAATGAAATTACTCACCAACTTGAGGTGCAATTTTCAAGTATAAATATTTTCACTGCTAGAACTACTACCAACTTCGAGTAGATTGAGGTCCAATTCATATTAATTTATTTAGTTTTTTTTTTTTTACCAAACATATTATGTTTTATTCTTGAAACTTTATATATATTGTCATCTTGATAGGTAATTTAATTTAATTTCATAATTTTCATGCGACTAATACATCTAAGGAGGTTCAATTAGCAAAAAAAAAAAGTACATCTAAGGAGGTTGATAATTTGATATGGTCTATGACATCTAGTATTTTTTTTCCCATATTCTTTTATTTGTGAGTGTTTTTGTTTATGTGTTCTCTTATTTGTATTGAAAGGAAGACAAAGAAAACTAAATGATAATTTTGGACTATAGGATCAAGTTTATTTTCATTTTTTATATATATATTTTTTCATATGTAAAAATACGGGTCAACCCGATTTTGACCCGACCCTTAAAAGACCGGATAAGGGTCATAGGTTGTGTAATCCATTTAGGACGACCCGTTTTTTTTACCCGAACCCGCATGGGTCGAACCCGAACCCGAACTCGATTGACCCAACCCGTTTGCCAGGTCTACGTGAGGCACTAATTTTTTTTTTATGTAAAATGAATTTTTATGGTTATTTTCTAATATTTATATAAGAAAGAATTGATCATTTTGAAAGATAATTAAGATTTAGAGATCTCAGGGAAAATTATTCAGTAGTCCATGACTACACATAAATGTATAATCCCTCTCTCATATGAATGGTGGATCTTATCATGAATTTAATTAGTAAGACCCATATTTATGTGGTGGGACCCACCATTCATGTGAGAGGGGGACTATACATAAATGGACTACTGAATAATCACTCCTCTATTGTAGAGTTCTTAAAATCGAATCCATTTATTATGAAATAGATGGATTGGATTTTATCACATCATTAATAATTTTAAAAAATTACCAAAACGGTGATAATCAACACTTTTTTTAAATTTTGATGACATAGTAAAATCCAATCTACTCATTTCAAAATAAATAGATTGAATTTTAAGAAGTTATGGTGGAGTTACCTTAAAACTTTAGAAAATCTTAATCCGTTAATAAGAACTCGACTATAAAGTTATCCAAAGAATTCTAAAGAATCTTAATCCATTAGTAAAAATCATCCTTGTTGTGAAGCGGATCGAGATCAAGTGCAAACTTTAATATTGGACCTAACAATATTTTCTTGGATAAACAAGATTGAAATTTGTAAAACAATCTTTTCATCTTGACCATCCAATCAAAAAGTAATTTCTTAACTTTTTAGTATTCTTTAACTTATCTAATCTAACGGCCAATATGAAAAGTATCTTCGAAAACTTTACATCTCAATCATCTAAAAATATACACCCGATATCCGTCAGTTGTGAGGTATTAATTATCTATTTGGAAATCGGCGTACCAAATAATTGTGTCCATTTCGTTAGATTTGGACGAGCGCAAAAATACCAATGTTTTTACTAATGCATTTGTTTTTCAAGATTTTGGTGAAATGCCAATTGACAATTTTGAACATGCCACCACTCAAGCAAATATGCATCTTCAATACAATAGTTGTATTGAGCTACAACTATTGCATGCTTAAATGGGTTCATCGATCAAGTTCTTATCTTTAAGGAGGCTGGTGTGTTTAACTAATTTAGTCAATTTGTCAACCTTAATTGCACAAAACCACCTTCTTATTGCCTGGACAGGAGAATGGTTTGTGTACCATCCATTTTGATGAAGCAGAAAACACATCTTCTGAAAATAAGAAGGCCTTGGAGTGATGAGTGGTCAAAATGCACACGCCACGAGCACAGTCGTATAAATCATGAGATATATATTATTTGGCAGTAACATGATCGCTGATAGCTTAAAGTTGAGGATGATGTCTTTTTACTACAAATAGAGTCCTATGCTGGCATAATTGGCAGGGTTCTCGCAACAATTCTTTATGCATCCTCATCCTTGCTTAACTCAAAGAGTGCAATTGAGGAGGTTGAAGAACATTATGATCAAAACTTAACTTTGTTACTGCATATGCTAATGGTCCTTAAGAATATGATAATAGAAAGACGAGGGATGACCCCAGTCCAAAGCTCTATCCATCTGTCAGCTATGTCTGTCACTCAAACAATAAAATCTTCCATTAATCACTATGGTGTTGTCATTCCAATATTGATTTGGCAGATGATGTAACTTACTCATCTGTTCTTGGACGCTTTGACGGTTGGGAACTAGACTCACAAGCATCTGGCTCAGAATTCTCTAAACCTTTGGCTTCAGATGCCTTTTGCTTTGCACCCAGCTCCAGAGAACTTTCTTCCAATGCAGTGTCGACATTGACTGGATCAGTTCCTGTTATACCATGGTCTACCTGAGAGGCATCCAGTTCACTTTTGGCAGGGGAATCTTGGGCTGCATCCAATGATGGAGTAGAGGGGTTCTCCAAAGTGGTTGCTGATGGCTTCAGCTTGTCAATACCAGACTTGCATTGCTTCTCAAACATCATTTGGAGGTACCTTCCCTGTTCTTCTATTCGCAATTGTAGATTTCTTTGAATCTGCTCAGAAATTAGACATATCAATACTACAACACAAACTACAGATACAGCAACCAGGAATATAAATAAAAAATGAAGAAAAAGAGGGATTTGGGGGGGCGGGGGGAAAGGGGGGGGGGGGGGCCACGGGGGGGAGGCTATGGCTGAGATACATGTGTCCACACACATGATCGGTACAACCTTTTGTAGTTATGAATGTTCACAAGGACACCTTATATATAGCAGCAGGCGATAAAAATCGCCAACTAAATGTTGCAAAGAAACCTAATGTCTAAACAAACAATGCAGCAACAATTTTTCCCAGGTCAGTTAAATCAGTACTTCCCAGTGCCAAGCCAGCTGTCTAATAAAAGGTGGAGAAAAATCAATCTTTCATTCCCCCCATTACCTGGTGTCAACACTTCCCCAGCAAATCCATTAAAAAATAAATAAAAGAAAACAACAAAGGAGCACAGCTACACTGTAGTTGAAGTGGTAGTGCTACTTCTCTAAAATTGGGGAAAAATTGAAATTGAGGATCTCAAATTCCTTCATTGCATCTTTGGGCATCCCAAGAAAATCAATTGCTTCATATAAATATGTACCTTCCTTTACATGTCTATGAATTTGAATGGGACTGTTATCTCAAAAAGTGTTCTTAGGGTATTTAATTTTCTTGCTTCATATAAATATGTACCTTCCTTTACATGTCTATGAATTTGAATGGGACTGTTATCTCAAAAAGTGTTCTTAGGGTATTTGTTAATTACCCTAACACAAATAAATATAATTTATATATAAGTACAAGGCTATTACTATTTTGCCCCTAACCCAATACTAACTCATAACAGAGACCATTATCGATATTGCAGTCATAGATGACAACAAAATCCTGACACCAATAACATGATCAGATGGGACCAAGTCACATCATGAAATCCTGAAACTAAAGTTATACCAAAACTTGCACTATGGCTTCTGGTCCTCCCCCCCCCCCCCCACACAAAAAAAAAAAAAAAAAAAAAAAAAAAAAAAAAAAAAAAAATTCCTAATAGTTCCACTTAGAAGACAACAAAGATAATGAATTTTGAAGAAGCATCCAAATCAGATGAGTGCCATTACAGCTTTTCTTTTTCTTCTTTTTAAACCCTCTTTTGATAACTAAGTATATTAAAAAACAACAATAAGGTGCAATGCTTGTATACATGTAGTAGAAAAGAGACCACCTAGACAAAGAAATAACATAGATGTCATATATATATATATACAAAGGTCACATGCCCCCACCCATGTTGACCAATGCCAAAAGCCTCAAATTGGGGGATAAGATCTCTCGTACCATGTCACTTATCTCACTGTGCCATAAACAGCTGCAAAGGCAGAGTAAAGCTAAACCAACCAGGGACTAGATTTCCAATAAAAATTGAAAAGGAAATCCTTTTCTCAGGAAAGATTTCATACCTCAAGCTGTTCATGCAGCCGCTTCTGAACTTCCATCTGCAATCGCAGAGCTTCAGTAATCTCAATACCCCTGTTATCCAAACATAATAGATTTCAGAGATCAATGTAAAGTTAGCATAACAATTTAACAGATAATGTGATCGATCAAGGTCAAAACATGCACAAGCTTGAAACATTTGAAGCCTGGCCCTCATTTGGACCTAATCCAAGTTAATGAATTATATCCTTGAAAACAAAACAGGATCCTCTACATTTCACAGTTAATATTTTATATATTGGATCTAACTGTGTACAAAGTAACAAGTCATTTCAAATTTTAAATGACGTGACATTGGATACACCTATAGATTTGTAACATTTAATCTGAGCCATAAAATGAATCAATTTCAGGAGAGGCTCCTAATACCTTAAAAACAGCCCTTCCAGCGCTAATCTTAACCCATTATGGCAGCCCATATGCATCTGTCTAGCTCACAAAGCTACTATTTTGGGAAAATTCCCCCCCCCCCCCCCCCCCCCCCCCCCCTCTTCTTGTAAGGCTATTTCACTCCTTTAGGTAGTTTGATCTACTTTCTATTTGGGTTAATTGGCAGGAGAGAACCAATCATAAATGAGCCAATAGTGACTGTACAGAACATGTTCAGGAGGCTAAAGTTGCAGTAGAAGTTACAAGCAAGTTCAGCTATTGCTAATCTATGCATTCAAGAGTTTGGCCCTTTTGTTTGGAGTTAATAAAAAACAAGGTCAGCTATTGCTAACTTCAGTCTTAAAAAATGCAACTGTTGGCTAGTATAATGGGACATGCACCCTTCCCCTCACCACAAACTAGAACAACTGAAGAAATTGTATGAAAACTTATTGATGGCAGAACATAAAGCATAACATGAATTGGTATGATTACCTCCAATTCCATGATACCAAGAACTGTTTCTGGCATGAAGATTCTTCTTTCAAGGATAAGTATCCTAGGCTTTTTCTGATTGCTAGAGACAGTAACAAACATGCAAAAGTGGTAGATTACATAGAGAGGGAAATGAAAGTATTCATTGGAATCTTTCATTCCAAAGAGTGGTTCAAGACTTGGAGGTTGAATCATTGGTAATTTCTTGGAGGACTTGGATTCTATTAAGTCTCAGACATGGGATGACTGGTCTTTCTCTTGGAAAAGCATAAGAAGGTTAAAAGTTCCACCTTGGGTTACTTCCTTCACTTGGATCACAGCTTTGGAGAAGGTTCTAACAGCAGATAAATGATGGAGACGTGGCGTATGTGTTTGTTCAATGGCTCAAGAGATGAGGACACTAGTTGACATAGGCCAAATTGGGCAATTTGTCTACATCTGCTTGTGGTGGGTTTAGGGTTAGGAGAATATGTGGATATGTTTAGAATTTTCAAAGAAAGTCATGGAGTTGTGTTAGAAATTAAAAGGTGGTTTGATGAGTTAATTAATGTCTATTTATAGAAGAAAGTACGGGCTTTTAGGGTTTTGATAGGTAAGAGAAAAGGCTTGATTTAGGGTTGTAAGGATAAAGAAAATGAGAGAATTTTATGGTGGTCACTGTTCTGGGGCTGTATGAACAATATCCATAAGAAAGAGCAGATGAAAAGAGAGAAGAGAAAGGGAGAAAAGAACGACAAGACCAACGTGCCTCAATACTCAAATATTCAAAATTTTATAATCAACTTCATCTCTTCTTTGAGTACATTAGTGCCATATATATAAAAGGACTCTTTCTTATACTAGTAGTATTATTGATGCAGACAGTAAAAAGGAGTCCAAGTTCAAGTCTTATTAGGAGTCTCAAGAAGTCCTAGTTCCACTAGAATAGGGTTTAGTCATCTATTTATATGGTAGTACGACTTTCAATTAGAAAAGAAGATTAATTTTGATAAATTTTCGGGAAGCTAAGAAGCTTGTTTTGAGGTTTGTGTGATGCAACCTTCTCCAAGGTGTGATGCCTAGAACTTTATTTTGTTTCTTTTAAATTCCTAGCAACTTAAACATTTACAAACACACCTTAATTTCTCACCCTTTAAACCCTAAAATCCTAAACTTCAAAACCCTACATCACCATCCATCAAATAGCCCCGGATACCACACAAACCACCAAAATACTGTTCACGTTTTGCTGTTCACAGCACAGTAACAGCAGCCTTGAATTCGAGTTTTCCCCATTACAAACCCTATATTCCTTACTATTTTCCCACCAAACCCTAACCATAAATCCTCAAAATACACGCTGTCTAGACCTGATTCAGATCTGATTTTGATTTGGTTCCCTTCTGTCCTACGCCAAATTGGTATAGAGCAAGTTCCACCATGATGTTTCCACATCATGGGAGATCCTAAACAAGTGGATTGACTTGGCAAGACGGTAAGATGCTTCTTGAAGAAGATACTCTTTAACAACGATTTCAAGATTCTGTTCTTGACTGGTTTTATACTCTTGAGCAAGGTGACATGGGTATGGTTGACTATGCAAGGAAATATAAGAAATTATTTAAATTATTTATTATGTCTGGATTTGTAGAAAGCAAACATATGAATATTGTTCGATTCAAGAGTGGGCTAAGGTACGAAATTAAAAAGGAGATGTCTCATAGGTACTTAGAAGATCTTGAAGATGCAATAGAAACGGCTATTTAGTTTGAGAGCCAGGAGGGCCCCTTACTAGAAGGATTGACTCTAGAGCATGTACTATGCAACCAAGTTATAAATCCAATAATGCTATTGAGTCCAAAAGTAAAGCTACTGTGGTGGATGAACGTAGAAAAGAAAGCAAGGATCACTACTTTAAGTGTAGAGAAAAGGGGCATATGGCATGGCAATGTCTAAAGAGGAACTTATATGTAGAGGCTCGAGGTACCTTTTGGAGAAGACGAAGAGGGTAATGACTGAAATTGGGCCCTTAAATGTTGAAGATCTTCAAGGAGTAGAAGAAGATATGTCTCTCCTTTCAGTTGTTAGGCGTATTTTTTTTTAATAGGTAATAAAGTTTTATTAATAAAGGGTTTAAATTATGTTCACGAGGGTAAACATAACTTTAACCAAAGAATTACAAAGAATTATGAGCTGAGATGAAGAGAATGAATGAAATCTGAAACAGAAACAGAATGAGTAAACCACCACACCCTAGACCATTCAAAAAGTGTAAGGAAAAAAATAGTAGCCATGTCTTCCCTAGCAATCTCCACATTCTCAAACGTGCGACTATTCCGCTCCTTCCATACCGTCCACATAAGGCACAAGGGGACCATATTCCAAAATATTAGAAGAGTGCTTCCCCAACCAATTCCACCATCCACACAATAAATCTACCACCGCAAAAACACTGCCTCATAACCCAAACACGACATCACAACGCAGCAATAAATGAGCAACAGACTCCCCATTGCAACGGCACATACAACACTAGCTCACCAAACATACCCCTCTCCTACAGAGATTATAATGAGTCAAAATCCGACCCCAAGATGCCGTCCATACAAAGAATGACACTCTCTTAGGAGTCTCCACACACCAAATGCTTTTCCACGGAAAAGGGTCAGCAGTGAGACCACAAAGAGCCTTATAGAAAGAGCGAACATCAAATTTACCACTACCCTGCAAACTCCAACTCCAAGTATCTAGCCCCCTTTCTTTAGGTGAGTGGAAAATATGAAATCCAGGAAAGAAGTTACTGTATCAAGTTCCCAATCATGGAAGTTTCACAAGAAGTGAACATTCCAGCTACTTCCATCTCCATTCAAATTTGTCTCTAGCATAGAACTTACCAATACCTCCTTATCAACCGTGCACGAATATAACTCGGGAAACTTCTCCTTCAGTGGTATGCCGCCACACCACCTGTCACCCCAAAAACTTACCCACATACCATCCCCCACAACATAACGCACATAGGGCAAAAAGCTATCCCACCCCACACTAATCCCTTTCCACAAGCTACACCATAAGACCCTTTACTCTGGAGTGATATCCACCCACGTGGCTCCATACCAAACTTAGTGACTATAACCCGTCTCCAAAGGGGCTTGTTATCCTGTCCATAGCGTCACAACTACTTTCCCAAAAGTGCCTGATTAAAGTACTGCAGCCTACATATCCCAAACCACCCATGGAAATAGGAGTACATGCCTTGTCCCATGCTACCAAAGAGAACTTAAACTCTTCATCGGTGGCACCCCACAAAAATTGTCTTTGCACTTTCTCCAACCTCTTTTCCACAGAGACAAGAATAGTAAAGAATGATAAATAATATGTAGAGATACTAGAAAGTGTACTCTTGAGCAATGTGAGCCGCCGCCCATTTGAAAGGTAAAAAGTCTGCCATCCTGCCAAATAGCGCCCCATTTAATTCTAAAATTGAATTCCACATATATTTTGCCGTAAAGGATGCACCCAAAGGCATACAAAGATAGTTCATGGGCAGGCTCCCTACTTTACAACATAGAATAGCCGCAAGAGCCTCAACATTCGCTACATGGCCTACTGAAATCACCTCACTCTTTCCCAGATTAACCTTCAACCCCGTAATAGCCTCGAAGCAATTCATAACCAACCTAATGTATAAAAGTTGCTCTATATCGGCATTACAGAACATAATAGTATCATCTGCGTATAAAAGATGTGAAATAGCCAACCTTGTAGTCTCCTTAAAACCCCTAATAAAGCCCCCATCCACAGTCTTTTGGAGTAATCTACTCAACACCTCCATGACCAATAGAAAAAGCAATAGGGATAAAGGATCCCCCTGGCGCAACCCATGGGAACTCTGGAAGAAACTCGCCGGAGAACCATTTACTAAGACTAAAACCAAACAGTGGATATACAAACTCGAATCTAGTGCTTCCACTTCTCTCCAGACCCCATCTTGCCCAACACATAAAGTAAAAGCTCCCAACTAACATGATCATAAGCTTTCTCGATGTCTAACTTACAGAGAACCCCTGGAAGACCACTTTTGATCCGACTATCCAAACACTCATTAGCTATAGGAACCGAATCTAACATCTGTCTCCCTCCAACCAAAGCATTTTGTGACTCAGAAACCAAGTTATCCAAGACACTCTTTAACCGAACCACCAAAATCTTAGCCACCATTTTATAAATACTACCCACTAGGCTAATGGGTCTAAAATCCCGAATATTTGAGGCTTTGGATTTTTTGGGGATTAATGCAATAAAGGAAGCGTTGAGAGATTTTTCCAGCTCGCCCCGTTGATGAAAGTCAACAAAAACAGCCAGCACATCCGCTTCCACCACCCTCCAACAATGATGGAAGAAAGCCATAGTGAAACCATCCGGACCTTCCTTCAAAACCCGAATGATCTCTTCCATATCAAATGGTCGTTCCAACCAAGTTTTAACATTGCCGTCAATGCTCGAAAACTCCAGCCCGTCTATCTGTGGTCTCCATATCAATGCTGTATACAATCCCCATCGACCTCTAATCTCCCCATAAAGTTACTTCTTAGATGCGAGTTTGCAACCTTATGGAAAAATTTAGTGTTACTATCCTTCAACCACAAAACTCTCGACATTTGATGCCAAGAAATTTCCTGTAATGAAGCTAGTATTTCTATCCCAGCTTTTACGACCACCCTCCACTTGGCCCTCACGTGTGGTTGACCCAGCGCAAGCATGTTTTTGGGTCTTAAATCTCTCGGCCCAATTGCATGTGGCCTTACTTGTTGCTTGTTAAGTGTTTCACACGTGGGCTTGGTTTGATGGCTTGTGGTTGAGAGATAGTTCCAGATGGACTGATTTTAATTGGTTACCAAATACAGCTGCATGCTTAACATTCTAGCCCCCATCCAGTCCACATTCTAACTGAATATTCAAAGAGATTTGCACTATCTCTACATGTTTGGAAGAATCCCCATAACCCTTGTTTTCCATATTGAGGGTCAACCCATGAATGGTATGCGTGAACTTGATGCAGGACAATAATTGGGGAAATAAAGATAGGGAAAAGGAAGAGAACAACAATATAACCCTAGGCATCACCACCAAACAAACATGAGAGACGCATCCAATCTGAAAATTCTTATTCATATTATTCAATGGATGCCTAACACTTTTGCTGGACCCTCTTTTTAATAGGCCTCCAAGATTACATCAATAAGGAAATGTCTAATCAGTCATAATTATATTTAACCATAATAAAAACTAAATTCAAAATTCAAAATAGAAATCCAAAAAACAATATGCAATAAATTTTGCCGCATCATACTCCTCTGGTTGGAGAAAACTCAACCTTGAGTTTATAGTGTTGAAGGAGCAAATTCTGAAACGTAACACTTGCTTCAAGACTGGAACCATAGTTCGCAGAATGGAGAACAAAGCCTTGGATTCCAACACATCATTAAATTTGTTGGGAATTACAAATATAATGTGTGGAATCAGTGTTGGAAATGAAACCACCTTGTCTTCATCAAGTATATTTGAGTCTTCTCAACAATAGGCAAGAAATCTAGCTCTTCAACTAACTTGAAAGTAGCATCCACAGCTTGGCCAACTTTAGTAGAACAAATAGTAGCTGAAACAACACCCATAGCTTCCTTGAGATAAGGTGTAAGCTTGACAGCACAATTAGTGATTACTTTCTCCCCCAATTTCCGCGCAATATGTGAAACATTCTGCTCTTCCTTTCTTATACTAGCTAATAGCGGACTAAGAAGATCCAAGGAAATTTCTAAACTTTCATCTATGACCATAGTCATATTTGTTTCCATGGCTGAAAATACAACACGTGAATGGTTGTACCTAATGATTTTTAAGAAATTTTGAAACTTCTTGACAATCAATGCATCATGCTCAAGGTCCAGCATCACCAAACATGACTTGACCTTTGCAACAGTATCAAGAATGGAAACAACCTTCATTTAATAGTGACTGGACACATAAGACAAATTTCAAATACATCTACAATCAGTTGAAAAATGTCCATTTTGTCATCATTATATGGGGCATCAGGTGTTGTAATCCTTGTAATCTCAGTAATGTAAGATAGAACTGAAACCTTCACATCCATTTCAGCATGCCTCAAAAGTTCATTAGTGATCAGTGCGTTCATTGAGGGTAAAAGTGCATCGTGCATTGAATTGGATGGCACTTGTTCCACAATTGCTAACAAATTCTCAACTCTATCAAGAAGAGTGAGGACATCAATGGAGGAAGGAAGATTAAGGAGGTTATTCCCAGCCTTCTTAGGTTGTTTCTCAAGGTGTGTCTCAATGGAAATGGGTGGCTTGAACAATACCATAATTCACGAAAAACAATAAGCTTCAGCAAGAAATTTGAGCAAAAACTTGGATTGATGAACTTAATACGTGACGGGGAGGACGATGAAGACGTATCGGTGGTTTGGGAAGATTCTGAGATTCCTCTAGAGGACAGAGAGTTGGTGTGTTGGCCGGAGGATAATACTCCATTGGATGTGGTGCTGTTAGCTTCATTGGCTCCTTTGATTGCCATGGGGTGTGAGGGGATCCTTTAGTAGTGCCCGATAGTGAGCCTCCTCTAATAGATTGGGTTATGGAAATATATCAAGCAATTGGGGAATATGTTGGGGCTTCTTATGAGGCCTATGAAGCAGATGTATTGGCTTTACTAAAAGCCATTGATTCTCACATTCCTAGGCAAGATAGTGAAGAGGGGGGTTTCAAAGAAGATGGGAAAATCTGGGGGACGTGGCAGCATAGAACTTAAGGGTCTAGTGAACTCTATTAACTACGACTCTGGCTCAGTAAAACAAAGAAACAACAATCGGGAAAGGGCTCTATGTGTATCTCAATGAAAATAAAAATTCTTTCATGAATGGCACCACTTCGAGGGCTCAATTCAAGACAACGGGCTCATTCAAGGATGGGCTCAAACAGCCCATTCAATTACAAAATCTTCTTCTAAAATTCAAGGCCAATTGGCTGGACTTTCCTTTTCCAAGCTTAATTTGGCTGATGACAACCATTTCAGACTTTCCATAATTTTAGTTTGACTTTTCCATTTCAGCTTTCAATCTATTTCAGTCTGACCTTCCATTCTAGACCAAATTTCAATCTATTTCAGTCTATTTTGAATGTCTTGATAACCAAAGGTATTGTGAGAAGCTTGTTAAGCATTCATCATGTAGATTGGTTGTTCCTTGGTTCTATACCGAGGTTCTTGTTTGTCAGGCATTAGAATCTGTCCATAGGATCTTGTTCTTTCGTTGTTGGGTCTCGTTATCTTGACGGGGTTCACATCACTTTCATGAATGTTCGAGGGCTCATGACATGGAAAACAGCTTCAATTACAAAATCTTCTAAAATTTTGGGGAGCTGATGTGGTTTGTATGCAGGAAACCAAATTGGACTTGATAACCAAAGGTATTGTGAGAAGCTTGTTAAGCATTCATCATGTAGATTGGTTGTTCCTTGGTTCTATTGAGGCATTATGGAGTTTGTTTAGGATACCCGGGTTGGAGAAAATAGATAAAGCAATTGGGCACTATTTTGTTTCTTATAAATTTAAGAATGTGCTAGACCAACGTGAGTGGGCTTTTTCGGGGGTATATGGTCCTCAATGTGATGGGGAGAGATTGCTTATGTGGGAGGAACTGGCAGGTGTGGCAAGCTGGTGGGATGTCCCATGGTGTATTGGGAGGATTTTAATGTGGTTTGATTTCCAACAGAACGTCTAGGAGCGGAACACTTTACTCCAGCTATGCACACTTGTTCTAAGTTTATTTCCTCCTTTGGGTTGATGGAAAGGGTAGATTTACTTGCACAAATAATCGAGATAATGTTGATATGTCACGCCTCGATAGATTTTTGTATTCGGCAGATTGGGAGGACTACTATCCAACTGTGTCACAACGGCGACTTCCCAGATTATTATTTGATCATTTCCCCATTCTTCTCGAATGTGGGTAGTTTTCGAGGGGTAAGAGCATTCCATTTTAAAAAAAAAAATGTGGTTTAAAGCAGACGAGTTCGTGGAAAAGGTGAAAGGATGGTGGAGTCTTATATGTTTACGGGGACACCTAGTTTCATCCTTGCCAATAAACTAAAAGCCTTAAAGTCAGATTTGAAGAAATGGAATGTGAAAGTCTTTGGAAATGTGGTGCACACATAAAAAATAAAAATAAAAATAAATAAATAAATAAAATTAAAAAAAACCTCACTGACCGAACTCAATGAGCTTGACTCTTTGGCTGAGGATCGCCACTTATTAGCTAAAGAAAAATCAGAAAGAGAAAAGCTCATTGCTGACTTTGAAAAGGCCATTTTGTTGGAGGAGATTAGTTACAGACAAAAATCCAGGGAACTTTGGTTAAGGGAGGGGGATAAAAACACTAAATTTTTCTATCTTGTGGCAAATTCTCATAGACGGAATAACTCTATCTCTACTCTCATAGTTGATGGAGAGCTATCTACAGATTCAGCTGCTATCTCCAGTTATATTAATCAATTCTATATCGGACTATTCATGGAAGATGAGGTTCGGAGGCCATTGCTAGATGGGCTAGAGTTCTCTGCTATTTCTCATGATGATGTTGTATGGCTTGACAGACTGTTTGATGAAGAGGAAGTGTTGGGTGTGGTTCAAGGGTTTAATGGGGACAAATCTCCTCACCCAGATGGTTTTCCCATGGTCTTCTTTTAGTCTTGCTGGAGTTTCCTCAAAATGGACACTATGGCAGTTGCATCATTTCCATGAGTTGGGTTCGTTTGAGAAAAGTCTCAAACGCCACTTTTTTAGTTCTCATTCCTAAAAAAGCCGGCGCTGTCTCTGTGAAGGATTTCTGACCTATCAGCCTAGTGGGTGGGCTATATAAAATATTGGCAAAAGTTTTGGCCAATTGGTTGCACTTGGTTCTCTCGCAAATCATCTCTCTGTCTCAGAATGCCTTTGTGAAAGGGAGATAGATCCTCGATTCTATTCTCATTGCAAATGAATGTTTGGATAGCCGGTTGAAACAAGGAAACTTCGGATGTATTATGTAAGTTGGATGTGGAGAAAGCCTATGTTCATGAATTGGGATTTTCTTCTCTACTTGCTACAACGATGCGGATTTCCTTCCAAATGGTGGGGTTAGATTCAGTTCTGCATATCCACGGTTCATTTCTCTATAATCCCTAGTGGTTTTTTCCGCGAGAGGAGATCCATTATCCCCTCTCCTGTTTGCCATTGTCGTGGAGGCTCTTAGTAGGTTGATGGATCAGGCTGTCATAGGTGGTTTGCTATCTGGCTTCTTTGTGAGTACTGATGAAGATCATCAAAGGGTGATTACTCATTTGTTACTCGCTGATGATACATTGATCCTTTGTGATGTTGTCCCTACACAAATTGAGACATATATTTGGAATCCGATTATTGAGGGGATGGAAAGGCGTTTGGCCGGATGGAAGAGGTTATATCACTCTAAAGGGGGTAAGGTTACATTAATTAAAAGTACTTTATCAAGTTTACCAACTTATTTTCTGTCTCTATTACTTGTTGGGGTTGCAAAACGATTGGAAAAGTTGTAGAAAGAATCCCTTTGGGGTGGCATGGGGGAGGGGGGCAAACTCCACTTAGTGCATTGGTCTACTATTTGGGAACCCATTCAAAGTGGAGGTTTCGCTATTAGAAATTTTCGAAAATTTAATCAAGCTCTCCTAAGGAAGTGGTTGTGGAGGTATGGTAGGGAGCAAACAACTCTTTGGCAGAGGGTCGTGGATGCAAAGTATGGTAGTATGTCGAGAGGCTGGTGTTCGAAAGACATCTAAGGCACTTATGGGGTCACTTTGTAGAAGAATATTCGAAGAGGCTGGCCATCTTTTTTTTTTTTATGGGAAAAGTTAGTTAGTTAATAAGAGGCTGGCCATCTTATTTGAAGGTCATTAACATTTGAGGTGGGGGATAGGGTGTCAGTGAAATTTTGGCATGATAAGTGGTGTGGTGCTTTGTGTTTGAAGGAAGCTTACCCAGAGTTATTTACTATTTCGATGAAACGAGAAGCGTCACTAGCTCATCTCGTCTTTTCGAAATGATGAGTTACATTGGGCTATTACCTTCACCAGAAGCGTCTAGGACTAAGAGATAGAGTCCCTTTTTTCTTTTTTGGAACTTATTTATTCTGTCATTAAGTGGGAGGGGAGAGGATAAGATTTGTTGGGGGACAGGTACAGCCAATGTTTTTACTGTCAAGGGTTACTATAAGTGTTTGAGCCCTTCCCCTAATAGGCTTTTCCCGTGGAAGATTATTTGGAAGGCAAAGGAGTCCCCTCCCCTCCAACCCCCCCCCCCCCCCCCGTGTTGCATTTTTCTCTTGGACTGCTGCCTTAGGAAAAATTTTTGACCGTGGATAACATGAGAAGACGTGGTCTTATCTTGACGGAATGGGGTTGTTTGTGCAAGCGAAATGGAGAAAATGTTGACCATTTGCTGCTGCACTGTTTTTTTGTGCAGGAAATTTGGTCCATAGTGTTTGGTTTGTTTGGGATTTGTTGGGTTATGCCTTGTAGTGTTCGCCCTCTCTTTGATTGCTGTCAAGGCTGTTTGAAGCGTCATAGATTCCTTGGGATATGGAGGCTTGTTCCTCATTGTGTGATGTGGTGTCTTTGGCGTGAAAGAAATGATCGACACTTTGAGGATTGTGATTGAAATATGCTAGAGTTTAGATTATTGTTCTTCTAGACTTTGTATAAGTGGGTTTGTAGGGCTTGGCATTTTCTCCTTTCACTCCCTTGTGGAGTTGATTGACTTTTGTACGCTTTAAAATTCTTTGACCCTTTGTATACTTTTAGTATATGTGGGCTTTTTCAATAAATTTTCTTACTTATAAAAAAAAAAATGGTTTCAAGCAACAAAGAAAATAAAGAAGAGCACTCGAAGTCGACCTTTTTATCCTATGTCAAGGATGCTATTCAAAAGGCCAGGAATTATACTACTTTGACATTTCAAAACTCGAGGTCGACTTTTCTCTAACCAAGTGAGAATGATGCAAACAGTAAAAAGGAGTCCAAGTTCAAGTCTTATTAGGAATCTCAAGATGTCCTAGTTCTACTAGAATAGGGTTTAGTCATCTATTTATATGGTTGTAAGACTTTTAATTAGAAAAGAAGAAGAATTTTGATAAATTTTCAGAAGCTAAGAAGCCAAGGAAACCTAGGTGTGATGCCTAGAACTTTATTTTGTTTCGTTTAAATTCCTAGCAACTTAAACCTTTACAAACACACCTTAATTTCTCACCCTTTAAACCCTAAACTTCAAAACCACCAAAATACTGTTCACTGTTTACTGTTCACAGCACAGTAACAGCAGTCTAGAATTCGAGTTTTCCCCTTTGTTTCATCCCTAAATCCCACTATTCCTCTTCCCCGTTACAAACACTATATTCCTTACAATTATCCGACATTTTCCAACCAAACCCTAACCCTAAATCCTGAAAATACACACTGTCTAGACCTGATTCAGATCTGATTTTGATTTGGTTCCCTTCCTTACTGCGTCAATTATGATTCTTAGTTTTGCTACTAAACAAAGAACCTAATAAAAGACTAACTTGGACTTAAAGAAAATAAACCCTACAATACTTAGGATCTCCTAGAAAATTCTACACTATGCTAAACTACCAAAATACCCTTAATTCACAGGGATTGCGAAAATTACAATTTTTCCCTTGCACACATAATTGTCCATAACTTATTAAATAAAAGCCTAAATTAAAAAATGTTTTAACCCTTTGACACATATAACTAGACCTTTAACACATGGCCCCATAAAATAACTCTTGAATAGATGAATATGCAAAGTTGTAAGAAAATGATCTTCCAAGGCTGCATCACTGGTTCTAAGCCTCTATCGGTTAAGTTGGGTGATGGCAGGCTCAATAGTGGATCTTTGATCATGTTGGAAGGGGTGTTTTGGTAAGCATACTAGTGCGGAAATTTGAAGGTCAATTCCTTTGTGCTTAATGTGGACCATTTGGAAGGAACCAAATAGACACACTTTTGAGGGAAAGGAGCTATCATCAGTACAGTTGAATATCTACCTTTTAAAATTTATATACGAGTGGACATCGACTTCAACTTCTTTTTCCATCTAGAACATGGTGGATTTTCTAGCGGATATAAACTTTAGATAATACCCTTGTACCTTGTCTCGTCTTCTTTTTTTCTTTCTTTTGGCCCCTCCTTTTGTATACTTCCCATATACTAGGTTGCACCCCTTTTTGTGCTTTTAATGAAATACTTACTTCTCAAAAAATTAAATGAACTGTATTAATACATTTGACCATTATCAATTTCCACATCCATCCTCTTGTGGTTCTAGATTGATGTGTACTATTAGCAGAGCCTTAGACATCTTAAAAGCTTTGCAGCCTAAAAAATTTTGAATTTCACAAAATTCCTATTAAAAGGGAGTATGTAGTCTTTTATCTTTTAATAAAAAAAAAAAATTATCACTTCCCAGATGGCCAAAGTGAACCCACTATCCAAAAACATAGTAAGTAGTATCAATAAAGCTAGGGTCACAACAATTTCACAACACCCCCCAATTCGTCTATCACCTCACAGTTGCCCACCACAATCTGGATTTTTTTTTTTAATGGCCCATGTGTGAGGTTGTAAGCAAATTAGGTGGTGGTGTGAAATTTTTGTGAATTTTTGTTGTGACCCCAGCTTTATTGAAGTAGTATATAGAAATCCAAGGTGTGCATTACATGTTGCAATAAATTTCTCATACAAGACATGATTATGCAATCCTAAAAGCCAAAGAACAAAGGTAACATACCACAATAGAATCTCCAAGATTTAATAAATGACTTACGTTTTTAAGTCAAGAGACATTTCTTCGATTGGAGTCATTTTTTTCTCTGATGATCCTGCAAATAGAATTTAACAACCCATTATATTAAATCCTTTAGATCTAATCTGTAACAGGTCATCATCTCTGTGCCAACCACAAAGACATCTGCAATGAACTAGCATAAGCCAAAGCCAGGGAATTAGTAAGAAAATATTTATAGCTGCATGCTTTAATCAAAGGCACTGCCTTCATTCACAGAAGTCAATATGTGTTACTCCCACCCAATAAATGGGGTGAGAAATATTTCAATGTGAGAGTGAAAACAATGAAGAAACTGAACCCTATTTAATTGGGATTAAGTCTTAGTGGAGTTGAGTTGAAAAAAGGGTGAAGACTTGTTCATATGATCGTATCTGGCCAAGTCTGTCAAAAATTACACTACTTGTTTCTGTCTCTCTTTTCTTTAACATCATGCATAAAAGCATCAGTGACACAACACAAACATTAAAATATGCCTCTTCCAAAAACATTTCCTACCTTCTGAGTCTTAAATTTCCATGAAAACATAAACAAAGAGCAAAATGCATACTTTTTTTCTATCATTATTATTGGTAAATTATAAACGCACTCACTAGGTCTAGAAATCAAGACCTCACCCTCCACCTTATCCTTGTAAGGAAGGATGTCCAATTTGAACTAGAGTTCATTGGGAGGCCAAATACTTAAACATCCCATCCCTGTTCTTCTCAGCAAAAGAAAACATTCAATCAGAAAGGAGCTGATATATTGAAGTATAACATCCACCCCTGTTCTTCCCAGCAAAGGAAAACATACAAACAGAAAGGAGTTGATAGAGTGAGGTGTAAAGAAGGCAGAACAAATATATCCAAAAACAGAACACACAATGAGTGCACCTGCACACACACATGCCACACATACACACGCACGCACAGACACAGAGGTACTTATTATATACCTTCTGACAACTCTGGTCTGTATCTGGCTGTCCTATATTTCTGCAGTTCATGGAGCAAGATCTCGAGTTAAAAGTTAAAACACACACAAATGCATGCTCACACATTATTTCAGAAGGAAACTAATCTAAAGAGAAGAAGTCAAGCACAAATACCTGCAAATGGCTTTTCACATGATAGATAGTCAACCCTTCAACTTTCATGAGCTTCAGCACACCCTTTGGAGTAGCTCCTGTAAAATGAGTAATAAATAAATTGAAGAGAAAGTTTCTTACTTTTAAGCAAAGGCCGCAGTGGGGAGCATGAGAATTACATACGTTCACTACCACCAAGGTGATTGACAGCATCCACAAAGGCTTCATGAAGTTCTGGTGTCCAACGCATGCGTGGCTTGGCTGGGGCACTATTTGCCAAGGAAGCAGGGTTAGCAACAGCATGAATTTCTCCAGAAGTAGCAGGAAGCTGCAGAACTTGGGACTGGTGTGCTTGAAAAATTGGAGGCGATTTGGACACATGGTATGCCATCTAAAGAAACAAACCCAAAATGTTCCATAATTAATCATACTGAAAGCTACCCATTTTACTCATGGACTTAATATTAATCACCACATCTACAAGGACCCAACCTTTGGTTCCAAATCTGTAACATTGGTGTCACCAAGAAGCTCATTCCAATTAGAAGTCAATGCATCGTCATCGGTGATTAGCTGGTCTGCCCATTTACTAAATTCCTCGGATGCCAGGACAGCATTACAACTACTGCTTTCTACCTGACTATTCTCGATAGGGGTATTTACAGGAAAATCAAGAAAACTTGGAAGAGAATCAGTTTGCCAGGAAGCACTGTTTTCTTTGGCATAATGACTTGATGTTGTAGATTGGAGAGATCCCGAATGAGAAGAATGTGTTATTGGCAAAGATACCCCAATAGTTGATGACTGAGAAATAAAAGGAGTGTGTTTTGAATGCTTTTCATGGGGTGAAAGAGATGAGTAATGAAGATCTGTTGAAAATCCTGAGGATGATGAAAACATGTGGCCAACTACGCTACTGTTGGAGGGTAAATGACTCATATGGTTGAAAGGCCTTGTCACAAGTTCTCTTTCCATGGAAACCTGTTGAGAGTCTGGCAATTTGGGATATGTCTCTTCCAAAGGGGTTGGAAGGACTGGTAAAGATGAAGACAGTGGTCCAGACATCCCCATGCTACTCAGCTGCTTTGCACCTGACCTTTGAAAGGATAAAGCAGGGCGTGCCTCCATTTTTTCCTTAAATCAAAAAAGGAAGAATGTGTCAGTTATTTAATCGACTATAACCCACACTATGCTCAGTACTTTATTTTTCTTTTATTGTCAAGAACTTGGTTATATTTAATTGAATTTCATCGCAATTAATGTAACTAAAAGATTACTTAATTTCATTGTTAAAGTTTTCATATGTTTTATTGAACTGAATTGTAAATTTCATAAAGTCTATAACAATATAAATTGTGGATAACCATTGAATTTTAGAGAGAGGATCCATCTAAAACTCTCTTCTTCTTTTTATTATTTATACATTCCAAACTATATAAAAATATATATACATGTTATTGTCCCTTGTTCATAAAGTCTGAACAGTAGTGTTGTTGAACTATTATATTGACTATCAATTCTTTCTATACATAATCTGAATCAGTAGAGTCAATTTCTATAGCACTCATTATCCAATTAAAGTAGTTTCTTTTTTCTATTGTTGCATTTGTTGATGTGTTTTTCAGAAAATGCTAACCCTTCAATGTGAATCAGTGATAGAGGCTGTTTTTTATGAAATTGGTGATAAAGACTGTTTCCTATGGTAGCCATTACCCATTGTATGGTCATCCTTTTTTTCATAATATTTTTTGGAATAAAATTTCTCAATTCTTTGTGAATCGATTTTAAAATATGTATTTTTATAAAGCATACTTAAAACAAGCATCTTACAATTTTTGTTTTGTTTTTATTGGTAAGTTACACACGCACCCAATCGGGTTCAAGACCTAATCCTCCACCTAACACTTCTAAGTGGAGGAGTTGCCAATTGAACTAGAACTTAACGACCAAAACAAGCACCTTACATAATTTTCAATTATTGTCAAGAACGTAAAAAATTCCATGAAATTAATTTTAAAAGGAAAATTGCACTTTCCCCCTTTTAACTATTGGATCCATTTCAATTCTCCCCTTAATCTATAAAACCGAGCAATATCTCACCTTATGTATTGAAAATATACAAATAGCCCTCCACCGCCTAATTTTCAGTTAAATCCAAGCAATTTTTAATATATATAGATAAAGAAGTATTTTATTGTGAAAGGACTACCCTGTGTGCATAAAGTATGAACACAGAGTCATATATTTACAAAGAATGAGCAAAATGAGTAAATTTTAGGGATTCTAAGAATTCGCCCAATGAATATGAAGAATTGAATCCCATGCACGAGACCAATCAAACAATTAGACATTGAAGACCTCAACAATCCTACCCACAAGACTCAATATCCTCAAAAGTTTGACGATTTCGTTCCCACCAAATAGTCCACATCAAACAAGAAGGGACTAAATTCCAGACATCCGAGGAATGCTTCCCGAACCAATTCCGCCACCCAAACAGAAGCTCCACCACTCTACCCAGAAGCTCCCAAGTAACACCAAATGAACGGAAAACAAAGCTCCATACCTGCCTAGCCAACCCACAATGCAACAACAGATGATCCACCGTCTCCCCACTACATCTACACAAGCAACACCATCCCGCCAGCACATAGCCCCTTCTCATTAAATTATTGCATGTCAAAATCCTACCCCATGTTGCAGTCCAAACAAATAAGGAAATCCTCCGGGGAGCCTTTACACCCCCCAAATACTCTTCCAAGGGAAAATCACCCTTGAAAGAGCTCGCAACACATGATGATAGGAGCGAGTGTCAAAGACCCCCTACCAAGACAAGCTCCATTTCAACTGATCAGCACCCCCATTCATAGGAATATGAGAATGAAGAAGACTAAAGAAAGACATAGCCAAATCCACCTCCCAATCATTAGATCTCCTAACAAATTCACATTCCATTCTCAACCCAACCCAACTCTCAAACGTACTAGCACATAATCGACAGTGGCATCCCTAAGAAGAGAACACTCAAATAACATTGGGAACACCTCTTTCAGAGGGCGATCCCCACACCATCTATCATGCCAAAACCATACTCGATTACCCATGCAAACATCAAACTCAATATCCTTTGCAAACCCGTCCCAACCCATCATAATACTTTTCCATAACCTACATCTGTGGGTACCCCGAAACCATTTAGTAATCCACCCTCCCCACTCCATTCCATATTTCGTGACCAAAACACTTCTCCAAAGATGTGTCTCCTCTAGCCCGAACCTCCAAAACCATTTAGCCAACAAAGCCAAATTAAAAGAAACAAGATGTTGAACTCCCAACCCCATTAGCAAAGGGGGAACACACCGTATCCCAGTCCACAAGATGATTCCCCACATAAAATTCCCCTTAACTAGGATTGAGAAAAGAGAAAGATAATAAGTAGGCAGGCTCGAGAGTGTGCTCTTGAGCAACATCAACCAGCCCCCTCTAGACAAATTGAGCTTCTTCCACCCCACCCCCAAACGGCGTTCAATTTTCTAAAGGATGGGATTCCAAACTGCCAAAGCCTTATATGAGGCCTCCAAAGGCGTGCCAAGATACATTAACATGAGTGACCCAATGCGACAAGATAAGAATGAGTGACGCATGAGGCCCCCAACTGGAACCATCTCACTCTTATTCATGTTAACTCTAAGACCGGTCACTGCCTCAAAAATGATAAGAACCATATGAATATAAAGGAGTTGTTCAGGGTCAAGATCATAGAAAAGAATAGTATCATCAATAAAAAAGTAGGTGAGAAATACACAACCCTTCCTCATCTACCACACCCACTCGAAAACCCCAAAACCCGTCTTCGGTTCTCCACTACATCCTACTCAAAACCTCAATAATCAAAAGAAAAGGCAAAGGTGAAAGAGGATCACCTTACCTCAAGCCTCTCAAGCTACCAAAGAAACCCAAATGGGGCCCATTAACAATCACTAAGAAAAGAACAGTAGAAATTCACATTCTAATTCAACTTATCCACTTACTCCCAAAACCCATGCAATCCATGAGAAAAAAGAGGCAATCTGAATTCACATGATCATAAGCTTCCTCAATGTCCAATTTGCAAAATTAATGAATCTTTTTATGGAGTATTAATATGTAATAATAGATTTTGAGCATTATGACTTGAAATTGACAAAATACATTAAAAAAAGTTCTGTTAATTTTGCTTGGATTTAACAGAAAATTAGAGGTGTAGGGTTATTTGCATATTTTCAATACATAAAGGGTGACATTACTTGGATTTATAAATTAAGGGGAGAATTGAGATGGACTCAATAGTTAAAAGGAGGAAAGTGCAATTTGCCCAATTTACATGTAAATGCTTTCTAATTCTATAAAATTATACAAATGACCAATTAATTAATTTGACACTTACATATATCTCCAATTTGGGTAGTTTTGATTGCAAATTGAAGTGATTTTTCATGTAGCTTCTAAAAAAATTTCCTTGGGTATAGGTTGTTTATTGGGTTTGGTCTCTTCTGCTTTTGCATTGTCTCTCATGTGTTTTTTTTTTTTAATAGAGTTTATAGTAGATATTATTTTTCTGTTGTATTTTTGTTAAACTTTGTTTTATATTATGTTGGTAATGGCATTCTCAATTTACTAAATAAACGATTTTATTTTAGTTTGGTGTTACTATTTATTATTTAATATAAGCGTATAATTAATTAAGGTAGCACAATGGTGTATTATTAGCCTAGCCCTGTGGCATACATTGAGCAATTGTAGGAATGCTAGGGCTACACTTTCTCTAAGCTTCAGCTTTTATATATTAGATTTGATAGATCAATTTTAGGCTATTAGCTTAGTTTGTGCTGTCCACCCTATTACTGTAGTAATACTCACCAACTAAAAACCTATAGAAAGCACCCTGGTTGCTTGTTCTTGATATCCACACCAATGAAAATGTTATCAATTTTTACATCTGCAAACAGTAGTACAACATTAATGTAAACTACTAACCAAAAGGAAGCATGCCGTAGTATTTCTTGGTGGAGAAGAAGATGAGAAGCTTTCCATGAAATCTAAATGAAGGCACTGTGACATAATACACATGCAATGCAACCCTAGGATTATATACATACGTATGTGCAGACATAAAACTATACAGAGAATTGACTATCATACAACTCATCATATCACATGAGCAAATATGTTGACTATGAACTCTCGACAGATTCTAGAACTTATGAATATTCTAAGGCAGACTTCACAGAGCCTGCTAGATGATCCTTCAGATATCATACCAGGAGAATAACCTGATGAACAACTCAGGATGCAAGATATTTAACAAGAAACTAGTCCGAATCAACCACGTCCTGATATCCAGCATATAGTAGGAACCCAAGCATGCCAAACTAGAATATCTAGGGTATTAATAAATAATCCAACCATCAGGTCTGCATAAGTACCTTTCTTGTTAATACTATGTTATTTTTGCAAAAGAAATGTCAGTTTAAGTGCATTTATGGTAGTAAATATTTAGAGAATTCAACCAGAACAAAGTACAATAAAAACTGAAAGCTTAAGCAAGAGATGCAAAGCGTCCCTACATCCTAGGGGCCACCAGTCACCTCACCGGACCTCCGTAGCTGTCTTGCACAGTTTTCCGGAGGTTCAAAAGGTTTGAGGAGTCGATAATAGACAAATACTATGGGTGGTTCAAGATTTTTCTTCATTGAATCCAAGGCTTTTGAAATCATGGTGGATCATGGTGGGGGAGCCTTTATCGTGAAAATTTACGAGAGGGAAAGGGACGTTCTACGTTCAGTGTTCATGGCTAAAGAGAGTGCCCATAGATTGGCAGTGGTTTTGGATGACCTGATATCCAAACACCACGCAGAGAATTTTGTTCGAACCATACACGGGAGGGGGAAAAGGCTTTTCATCATGCAACGTTGTTCAAACTCTAAAGGTTGGTTTGTCTCTGTACAGTCAATCCATCATGGTGGAAGACGTGGCTCCATAATCATCCTTGAAATAAGAGATGGGGGTGGTTGGAAGAGATTTGGGGTTGAAATATGTGTCTTTGCCCCAGAACTAAATGTTTCTACAAAGCCTAGGCAAAATCAAGTACCCTACATGGACCAAAAACATAGTGTGGTCAACAATGATGGCAAACTGACATCCTTTGCGGCCATTGCTTCAGGGTCAGGGACGGCTCAGGGAGAGTGTCACCAAAAAGGAAAAGAGAAAATTGAGGAGCAGTTACAAAAAGCAAAGGAGCAATTACAACATTATTCAATTTCAAATGGGTTGACTATTAATATGGGAAGTGTAGATTGTGTTCGTAATGGGAAATCGGGGGTGATAACCCTTTCGTCGGACATCCAAATATAGTGTGGGCCTGCTAGGGAGTGGAGTGTCCAGTCTGTATCTCTGCGGGACAACCCATCACACTTTAATAATTCACGGGCCCAGAATACACAAATGGATCATCTTAATAAGCTTAAAAAGCCAGCACCGAGGCCCATGAAGCCCACAAAAGCACCAGTTGCACCGAAGCCCACACATGCACCAGTTGCATCGAAGCCCATTCGCGTCTGGCGCCCCCGTATCAAATTAGACCCAGCAACGAGCCAATCAACATGAACTCAGTTGAAGTCTTCTGACCCAGCTAGCTCGAGTCAACCCCCTCTGATTCGAAATGGTGAGGATCTTTAAGATCAAGCGATGAAGGGAGCGATGGTGCTATGCGATTCACATGATGTCATCGATCCTCTCTATGTTGGGCCACATGTGGAGATCTTAGATCCATCCAACTGTGTTGATCGACTGTGGGGATCATTATCGGAGCGGATGTTGGAACTCAAGGATGGACAATGGGTGGCGATCCCTTTGTCTTTGATCCGCTCACCCTGTAAGGATGTGGAAGAGCAAAGGGAGTTGGCGATACAACCAATTATCAATGAAGAGGGTATGGGTTCGGAATCGGAAGTTGAATCTTCTAAACGATGGTTTGAGTCGTGGAGTAGGGTAGAAAGGGAAGAAGATGATGTTTCGATGGTTTAAGAGGACCTAGTGCCATCTGTTGGGGGGAGAGAACTAGTTTGCTGGGGAGATGAGGAGGTACCTCCCAAGGTGACTCCATTGGCTATGACAGATCCAAGTATTGGGTTCACTGAGGCTCTGCAAGTCTATTGCCTAGTGATAGTGGGCAAGATACTCCCAAATCTCCATGCGTTATGGAGACCCTCACCGAGTTTGGGTTAGTCCTGGGTGCATCATTTGAAGGGTTTGAAGAAGAAATGACGAAAATTCTCCAATCCATTGAAGAAAGGAGAAATACATGTGATGGCAAATCTGATGTTAGGAAGCAGGTGCTGAAATATGCTGGGAAAGGTAGTAAAGAACTGAAGAATCTCATTAGCACCATTAATTATGAGGCTGGGTCATCTAGAAATAAAGGTACTCAGAGGGGTAGGGGCATGCCATTGTATTTATGTAGCTAAAAATTGTCTTGGAATGTGCGGGGGTTGAATGATAGGGATAAACGACTTCGGGTTCGGAATCTTCTCAAAGCATGGAAGGCAGATATCATTTGTCTCCAAAAAACAAAATTGGATCTAATTACTAGAGGAATAGTCCGAAGTTTGTGGGGTATACCTCATGTGGATTGGATGTAATGTGGGTCGTGTTAGGCTTCAGGGGGGATCTTGTTAATGTGGGATACAAGAGTTGTTGAGAAGATTGATGATGCAACAAGTCTCTTCTCTGCGTCTTGCAAATTCAAATCTGTGATTACTCATCATGAATGGGTATTCTCAGGGGTCTATGGCCCGCAATCGAATAAGGAAAGATTATTAAAGTGGGAAGAGTTGGTTGGGCTTACTAGTTGGTGGGGGTCCCCATGGTGCATCGAAGGTGATTTTAATGTCACCAGATTTCCTTCAGATGCTCAGGTGGGCAGCACATTACTTCAGCAATGCAAGGGGTTCTCAGATTTTATATCATCTTTTGGATTTGATGGACCCTCCTTTAGAAAGGGGTAGATTTACATGTTCAAACAGCAGAGAAATAGAATCCATGACTCGCTTAGATAGGTTTTTGTTTTCACCTTACTAGGAGGATCAGTTTCCTACCATCACTCAACGTCGATTGCCAAGATTATTATCAGACCATTTTCCTATCATGCTGGAGTGTGGTCAATTTTTGCAAGGTCCCCACCCTATTCGTTTCGAAAACATGTGGTTTAAGGCGGAAGGTTTTGTGGATCATGTGAGACAGTAGTGGGAGTCTTACCAATACTCTGGTACCCCTAGCTACATTTTGGCAAATAAACTAAAGGCTCTTAAAGCAGATCTAAAAAAGTGGAATAAGGAGAGGTAAGGTAATGTAATGATCAAGAAGAACCAGCTTTTGTTTGATCTAAATGAGCTGGACAAAGTGGCAGAGGATCTTTTTTTGACTGTTAAGGAGAAAGCCCAGAAGGAGACAATTGTGTTGGAGTTAGAGAGAACTTCACTCCTTAAGGAGATAAGCTAGCGCAAAAATCACGGGTTCTTTGGTTAAATGAAGGAGATAAGAATACTAAATTCTTTCATCGGCAAGCCAATTCAAATCGCAGATATAACTCCATCACTTCTCTTTTAATTAACAGGGAGATGTCAACAGATCCAAATGCTATCTCAGAAGCTATAGTTCATTTTTATAACAGGATGTATACGGAAGACATGAGTTGGAGGCCGAAGTTGGATGGACTTGATTTCTTTATGATTCCAGTGAAAGATGCTACTTGGTTGGATAGACCTTTTGATGAAGAAGAAGTGGAAGGTGTTTTAAGGGGCTTTAATGGGGATAAAGCACTAGTGCCTGATGGTTTTCCTATGACATTCTTTCAAATCTGCAGGTACATTGTCCGTAATGACATTATGGAGGTAATCTAGTACTTTCATGATATGGGTACTTTTGAGAAAAGTTTAAATGCCCACTTTCTTAACTCTTATTCCTAAGAAAAATGAGGTTATGGAGGTAAAGGATTTTCGGCCTATTAGTTTAGTGGGAGCGATGTATAAAATCATCTCTAAGGTCTTGGCGAACCGGTTGAGAACGATACTTCCCAAGTTGATTTCTTCCTCTCAGAATACTTTTGTTCAAAGGAGACAAATTATTGACTCTGTCTTAATTGCAAATGAGATCTTAGACAGCCGATCGAAGCAAGGGACCCCGGGAGTTCTTTGTAAATTGGATATTGCCAAAGCCTATAACCACGTGAATTGGGAGTTCCTCATCTATTTGCTGAAACGGTGTGGATTTTCAATGAAATGGTGTGATTGGATTTGGTATTGTATCTCTCCTGTTCGCTTCTCCATTCTTGTTAATGGCTGCCCCGAATGTTTCTTTGAGAGCTCAAGAGGGATATGACAAGGGGACCCTTTATCCCCACTATTGTTTGTATTAGTCATGAAGCCTTTAAGTAAATTGATGGAGCGTGCTACTCGGGGGCTTTATCTCCGATTTTTCAGTTGGTACAGCTCATGGAAATACATTGATGGTCTCGCATTTACTATTTGCAGATGATACCTTAATATTTTGCAACGCTGAACACCGTCAAATAGAGTATCTTCGAGCTGTGTTTACATGGTTGGAGGCTATTTCTGGGTTGAGAGTAAATCTAAGTCGGAGATGGTTCCTGTGGAAAATGTCCCAAATTTAGGGGAGTTAGTGGTGCTTTTGGGCTGTAAAATTTCAGCTTTACCGATGAATTACTTGGGGCTGCCCCTGGGAGCTAAATTTAATTCTACAAGCATCTAGAATCCAATTATTGAGAAGATAGAAAAAAAAATTAGCAAGGTGGAAGAGGTTATATTAATCTAAGTGAGGTAAATGCACTTTACTTAAAAGTACTCTCAAATTTACCGACTTATTTCCAATCTCTATTTCATATCCCGGCAAGAGTGGCATCTGGTTAGAGAAATTTCAAAGAGATTTTCTCTAGAGTGGGATGGGGGAGTCCCATCATGTCCATCTAGTGAATTGGGACAAAATCTGTGAACCTCTTCATACCAGTGGATTGGTTGTGAAAAACTTACGAAGACTCAACCAAGCTCTCCTCAGTAAATGGTTATGACGTTATGGGACGAAAAGAGAGGCTTTACGGAGACAGGTTGTTGAGGCCAAATATGAGAGTCTATGGAATGGCTCGAGTTCTAATGTGGTGCGGGGTCCTTAAGGAGTGAGCCTTTGGAAGTCTATTAGGAGGGGATGGGATCATTTCTCTCCTTTCCTGTCATACATAGTGGGAGATGGGCATAAGGTAAGGTTTTGGCATGATCTTTGGTGTTGTGACTCGCCTTTAGAGGTGACATACCTGGAGTTATATGCGAATTCTGGCAATAGAGACAATTTTGTGGCTATGCTTATGTCGGTAGATTCTGGTGTTTTACATTGGGATAAGGATCATTTGAGGAAATATTAACGATTGGGAAATGGAGCCTATGGCTTCCTTTATAGAATTAATTTATTCTATCTCCTTGGAGGGTCTCTGAGATGATAGATTGTGTTGGTTGAGGAACGAGAAGAGGGACTTTTCGGTGAAGTCGTTCTACCGTTGTTTGAGCCCATCTTTATCACTGCCATTTCCTTGGAAAGGCATATGGAAGTTAAAAGTTCCCCCACGAGTAGTTTTTTTCATGTGGACTGCTGCTCTTGGTAAAGTTCTCATTGCTGAAAAATTGAGGAAGAGAAATATTATAATTATTAGCTGGTGCAATACGTGTAAAAAGGGATGGGGAAACTATAGACCACCTGCTCCTTCATTGTTTGGTGGCAAAGGAGCTATGATATGATCTTGACTTTGTTTGGGGTGCAATGGGTGATGCTGCCTCCCTAGGTGAGTTAGAGAGCCGATGGAATGTTGGCGCGAAGTATGGGAGTTTATGGGGTGGCTGGTCCTCGAAATCCGGTCGAGGTCCTTACTTTTTTTTTTTTTTTTTTGATAGGTAAAAAGGATTTTATTAAAAAGAAATAAGGACCCTAGTGCATAAAATATGCACTTAGGAATCAGCAATTACAAAGTAGGAGAAGAAGCAATAACAGAGTAGTCTAGAGATTCTACAAAATCGCCCACTGAATGAGATGCAGTGAGGCCCCACACTTTATCCCAATCAAACAGAGAACTAAACAAAATTTCAATAAGACATCCCACTGGATGATCAATGTCCTCAAATGTACGAGAATTCCGCTCCCACCACAAGGTCCACATCAAACAGTGAGGAATCAGATTCCACACCTGAGAAGAATGTTTCCCAAACCAATTCCACCACTCAAAGAGAAGGGCTGGAATATGATCAGGAAGAACCCAAGCAACACCAAAAGCACGAAAGACCCAATGCCACAACTCCCTAGCCACTGCACAATGAAGAAATAAGTGGTCCACCGACTCCCCAGCAGTTCGACACAAACAGCACCAACCGGCCATCACATGCCCACGTCTCATCAAATTATCACAGGTAAGGATCCTGCCCCAAGCCACTAACCAAAGGAAGAAAATGATCCTTCTAGGCGCCTTAACCTTCGAGGAAAGGGAACCATTGGATGAGTGCAAAGGGCATAATAAAAAGAGCGAGCATCAAAACAGCCCTTACCATTAAGAGTCCAAATCAGCCTATCAACATCCAGACTACGAGGGAGATGAGATTGGATAACAGAAAAGAAAGACATTACCTGAGTCATTTCCCAATCATTGAAGCCCCTCTCAAAAACCACATTCCAAGCCCGGGAAGACATCTCACCAAGGAGCTCAAGCATAGAAGCAACAGTGCCATTTTTAGTACAGGAACAGCTATATAATCCAGGAAACTCTTCCTCTAAGGGCCGATTAGTACACCAACAGTCATGCCAAAACCGAACCCGATCCCCCAAGCCAACCTTAAAGCTAGTATGAGAAGAAAAGGTATCCCATCCCTCCATGATACTCCTCCAAAGGCTGCAACCATGCGCACCCCGAGGATGTTTAGTAATCCACCCACCACTTTCCAGACCGTATTTAGCAACTAGGACTCGCCTCCATAATTGAGACTCTTCCGTCCCAAACCTCCACAACTAAGACCCCAACAGAGCGCGATTGCATTGCCTAATACGACGAATTCCCAAACCTCCGTTAGCAACAGGGGAGCAAACCACATCCAAGACAACAAATGATATTTATGCTCCTCCCCCGTATCCCCCCACAAAAAATTCCGCTGGAGACTCTCAATTCTTTTGGCAACACTAACAGGGATAGTGAAGAGAGAGGGGTAGTAAGTGGGCAAGCTGGACAACGTGCTCTTGAGAAGAGTCAAACGCCCTCCTTTGGACAAATACAGCTTCTTCCACCTTGCCAACCTTCGCTCTATTTTTTCCAAGATGGGGTTCCAAACATCTACAGACTTGTAAGAAGCCCCCAACGGCATACCAAGATAAAGAAGCGGAAGGCACCCAGTACGACAATAGAGCAGCTCAGCCAAATTTTCAAACCCATCCACATGCCCAACCGGAACCATTTCACTCTTTGAAGGATTAACTTTAAGACCAGTGACTGCCTCGAAACAAGTGAGGACCATACGAATGTAAAGAAGCTGCTCCGGATCAGCATCACAAAAAAGAATGATGTCATCCGCAAATAAAAGATGCGAAATACAAACCCCAAGAACCGCAGCCTTACCCGCATGGAAGCCCTTAGTGAGACCCTCCTCTGCAGTCATCTTCAACATCCAACTCAGAACCTCCATAATCAAGAGGAAGAGCATAGGAGTGTTTGGAAATTTATTCGAAAGGGTTGGGAAGCAGTTCCTTTTCGGTAGGTGATGGCAGGAAGGTGAAGTTTTGGCATGATTGTTGGTGTGGGGATATAGCTTTGAAAGAAGCTTTCCCTGAATTGTTTGTTGTCTCTCGGGATAAAGATGCTTCCGTTGCAGATTTGATGTCTTTTCCTAATGATCGTCTCCATTGGGATTTTCATTTTGTTCAGAGTGTGCAAGATTGGGAATTGGAGTCTTTAACTAGTTTTATGGATTTACACTACTCTTGTCCTCTGAAGGAGGTTGGAGAGGATCTGTTGTGCTGGAGGAATAGAGCTACAAAGGGGTTCACAGTCAAGGATTACTATTGTTGCTTGTGTCCTCCTCCTATTGCTTCTTTTCCTTAGAAGATTATTTGGAAGGCGAAGGTTCCTCCGAGGATTGCTTTCTTTTCATGGTCAGCTGCCTTGGGGAAAATTTTGACTATTGATAACCTGCGGAAGTGTCATCTTATCATTATAGACTGATGCTGTTTATGTAAGCTTAGTGGTAAAAGAGTTGATCATCTTTTGCTTCACTGTCCTTTGGCTCAGGCGTTGTTTATTTGGGCTAGATTGGGTGATGCCTTGTCAGGTGCTTCAGCTTTGGGTGGCATGGCAGGTCCGTGGTGCTGATCATTGGAATATGGTCATATGGCGGATGGTTCCTCATTGTGTGATTTGGTGTTTGTGGAGGGAGAGGAATGCCCGCCTTTTTGAGGATTGTGAAAGTTTGGTGGTGGATATTAAATTGCTGTTTTTTCAAACTTTGTATGCTTGGGTTAATTCTGTGGGGGATCTTTCTATTAATTCCATTACAAAATTAATAGACCATTGTTGTTTCTAATTTCTTTGGAGGTTTCTTGTATACACCTAGTATTCAAGGCCTGCTTCTTTTAATAAAATTTTCTTACTTGTCAAAACAAAAAAAGAATCAGTTTTTCTAAAACACCAAGCAGATTTAGAGTCCAACTTCATATAAAATGGTTCTCATAAAACATCTCAAGACTGGAAACCCCTATTAAAGCTGCAATATGCTTTTACATCCTGTTCACTAACACTAATCTAAGTAAGAGCGAAAGACCATGATATCACACTTCCCAACCATATCTGACCGTTCATATAATGAATCATCATTAAAACTTAAACATTCACAGATATGTATGGGTTCCACTTCATAAACTCTATCATAAGCTATCTTCTTCTTTTTTTAAAGTCTATCATAAGCTGTCGTAGATGTAAGAAACCCCACCACCCCCCAAAAAAAAAAATCCAACAAAATAAGTGGTAACTGGCTCCAAGAATCAAATATCACCAGCAACACAACTCCACCAAAAACCTGAAATTCACAACAAATAGACACGTAACCCCACCATGCAAATCAATCTCCACATAACACACCAATTTATATGCATCAAAAACTATTGAGCTAATAAGACACCATATGTATCAATAAACCAAAATAACATTAAATTTCCACGGAAAAGACTAAGAGAGATAAATCCAATTCAATTTGCACCCCAGACAGATGGAAAAATAACATAAAACACCAAAATTGAATCAAAGTCCAAATGGGTATCACAAATCACATAGTAGAAACCAACATAACCTTCGAATTTTTCACCAAAAAGATGCAAAATTGTACAAAATGATCAAATGGGTATATCGAATTGTTACCTAGAAATTCATAGATAGCTCGTAAAGATGGAAAGCGAAAGGCTGAGAATCGAATCGAAATGAAGAATTTGGGTAAGCACGAATGGGGATGGTGCTGCAGAGACAGGCGGGTGTTTTAAATTCCGTCACCGGCGTGCCCCAAAAGGAACTGAACGGTGACGAGTGCGCTTTGCGCTCTTTTGGGGCCTATCGACCACTGGCCACTACAATTATAAGGAACAGTGGATGTTCCACCCGCCATGGAAGCGCGTGTGAATAGTGTCATGGAATAGCTTGGGTGGGGCGCACATTGGGACGGTCTGTGATTGGTGGGCGGTGAATATTATCTGATAATATGCATGTGGGGCATAGGGGTTTGCTGGTTCGCTGTTTGCACCATTTGATTAGGAAAATGTTCTTTGATTTGCTTAAAAGGCCAGTGAGGTGCCAAATTGTCCGTTAAATTTTCTTCTTTGGCTTTTTCTTTCGGCTCTTTTGGGTCTTCCCCACTCACACACAAACATGGTCCATGCGAATTTTGACTGGACACGTGTTAGGATGTAGATGGTTAGAAAACATGGTGGACTCTCCGGCCAAAAAAAAAAAAAAGTTGTAATTGGGGAATCAAATTTTCACACCATTTTTTTTATATTTCCGTCCCTCACCTATTTTCAAGGCCAAACCACGTTTTCGGTCCGAATTTTTTTTCGAAACCGTCCCTCACCTATTTTCGGGGTCAAACGGACTATATAACACGTTTTGGGGCAAAATTGTTCTGAGTGAAAACTTCGCTCGATTTTGCCTCACAAGCCCACAAAATCGTTTTTCCCAAAAACACATTTTTGGTTCAATTTTTTTACGAAACCACACCTCACCAATTTTCTGGGCCTAATGGACTATATGACGCAATTGGGTCAAAATTATTCAGGAGCGAAGTTTCGTTCTTCCAAAAAAACACGTTTACGGTAAGAATTTTTTTACGAAACCGTCCCCTTAACTATTTTTGGGGCCAAACTCATATAGCACGTTTGGGGGCAAAATTGTTCCGGATGAAAACTTCGCTCGATTTTGCCTCAAAAACCCCCGAAATCGTTTTTCCCCAAAGCACGTTTTCGGTCCGAATTTTTTTAACAAAACCGCCACCTCACCTATTTTCAGGCCAAATGGACAATTTGGCACATTTGGGGGAAAAATTGTTATGGGTGAAAACTTCGCTCAATTTTGCCTCAACCGAAATTGTTTTTCCCCAAAACACGTTTTTGGTCTGAATTTTTTTACGAAACTGCACCTCACTAATTTTCTGGGCCCAACGGACTATATGGCACAATTAGGGCCAAAATTGTTCCTGAGCGAAGTTTCATTCTTCCGAAAAAACACGTTTATGGTCCGAATTTTTTTACGAAACCACCCCCTCACCTATTTTCGTGGCCAAACGGACTATATGGTGCGTTTGGGGGCAAAATTGTTCCAGACGAAAACTTCGCTCGATTTTGCCTCGAAAGCCCTCGAAATCGTTTTTCCCCAAAACATGTTTTCGGTCCGAATTTTTTTACGAAACCTATCATAACCCTATTTTTACCCCCGAAATTTTCTCGAGTATCGGCACACAAAACGAGGCAACCCAAATAGAGCCGGCTTGGCCCGAGAGGGGTCCGATCACACTTGAGAGCCCTCAAAACGCGGCCTGGGGTGCATTTCTCTAGGTTTGGGGAGGTTTTACCAAGTTTGACCAGAGTTGACCAAGTTTGACCAAAGTTTGACCAAGGGTTTGACCAGACCAAAAGCAGGATTTGGCTGACCACCTTCTAACCATTGGATAGAGCACATCGAGAGCTTCGATTCGATATCTTACGGGTCAAACATGGACAAGAAACGAAGAAGTTATGGGCAAAATCGTGAAAATTGGCCCAATACTTAACTAAATTTTGCTAAGTGTTGTTAACAAAACAGCCCATTTAAGGACCGACGTTCGCACATAAATTCTTTCCAACCCGCAGTGATTTGGTCCGCATGCTGAAAACTTTAAGGAAAAGGGTAACTTGAGCTACAACGTGCAACTCTAGGATTGTCAAGAGCTTCCCCGATCGAGCCGGAATTCCAATCGGAAAATGACCTTCTGTCATAACCCTATTTTTACCCCGGAATTTTCTCGGGTGTCGGCACGCAAAATGAGGCAACCTGGACCTAGCCGGTCAGACCCGACGGGGTCCCACCATATCAAAAGAGCCTCGAAATGGGGCCCGGAGCACATTTCCCGGAGTTCTGGGAGGTTTAACCAAGTTTGACCAGGGTTGACCAACTTTGACCAAGGTTTGACCAAGCCGTTCTGACCCGACAGGGGCCCACCACATCAAAAGAGCCTCAAAACAGGGCCCGGAGCACATTTCCCAGAGTTTGGAGAGGTCTGACCAACTTTAACCAAGTTTGACCAAGGTTGACCAAGTTTGACCAAGGTTTGACCAAGCCGTTAATCAGACCAAAAACTAGATTGGGCTGACCGCCCCCTTTACCATTGTGTGAAACACATCGAGACCTTCGATTTGATACTTTACGAGTCGAAAACGGAGGAAAAATGAGAGAGTTATGGGCAAAACCATGAAAATCGGTTCAATACTTAGCCAAATTTTGCTAAGTGTTGTTGACAAAACAGCCTATTTGGGAGGCAGTGTTTACGCATAGATACTTTCCAACCCGCAGTGACTTGGTCCGCAAGCTGAAACCTTTAAGCAAGAAGGTTACTTCAGCTACAACGTGCAACTCTCGAATCGTCAAGAGCTCCTCCGATCAAACTGGAATCTCGATCAGAAAATGACCCATTAGCATGTGGAACATTCCAACAGCCTCTGTTTGCGAGACCGCATCTCACGAACCTAAGTTTGCCTCTGTGCAAGGCCCGTACTTTTAGAAAAAAGGTAACGTAAGCTTTCCGACGACACCAAGATCGCTGAAATCCGACATCGGGAGCTACGTCTACCACGCGCGCGAAAACTGACGGATGAAATAAGACTATGTTGAAAATTTTGTAGTTTTCCCCCCGACAATGCCGCAATCGCGCACAGAGTCTTCTTGACTCACAACAAGTTGATCCGCGAACCCGGATGTGTAGGAAAGAGGACATGTTCAAACACAATGTGGAATTCTCGGATCGTCAAGATTTTCCCCGGTCTAGCCGGAATCTAGATCAGAAAAATGCCCTCCAACGGACCAAAAACACTCCGATGGCCTCCGTTCGCAGGACCACATCTCTCCAGCCCTAGCTCGGTTTCCAACAAATCCAAAACTTTAAGAAAGAGGGTAGCGCAAGCTTTCCAACGATACCAAGAACGTCGAAAACCGACATCGGGAGATAGGTCAAACATGTGCGCGAACATGGACAAAAAGTAAGAAAAACACGTTGAAAATCTGACTCGTTTTTCCTCCCGGACAACCGCCTTCACGCACAGAGTCTTTCCGGCCCGCTGCAAGTTGATCCGCGAGCCCAAGTGCGTTAGAAAAATGGCAACTCCAGCTACAGCGTGCAACTCTCGGTTCACCGGTGGCTTCTCCCGTTTGGCCGAAATCTTCGCCGGAAAAAAGCAAAAAAACAACTCCGACACCCCGACTTCCAGGAGCCATAACTCTCTCTTCCGAACTCCAATTTGCACAAACCTTATATCGTTGGAAAGTAGACGTCGCGAGCTTTCCGACAATATGCTGCATAACCCATTTTGAGCATCGGAAGGCCTCCAAAATTGACCCTGAAAATCGGGTCAGAAAACAGTACTCGCGCGAAAATCGAGAAGGATTCGGAAGGGGGGTTGCGTGGCGGATAAGATCGTCACGTGGAGGGGAGAAAGCCTCGCGCGCCCCCATCATGCGCCGCGCTCCATGGTAGCGCCTGAGGCGTGCAACTCCGCCTATAAATAGAGCCACACCCCCGCCAAGTCCAGGCACGATTTTGCTCGGCTCTAGGCCATTTTGAGCGTAGTTTAGGCAGAAAATAGGGGTTTGGGGTCTTCCTTAGGAGGTTTTTGGGTAATTTTTAGAGTGAGAGACACCTACTTAGGTAATCTCTCTCTCTAAACTCTTTCTCTCTCTTCTCTTCCCTCTTTTTCTTTCTTTTTTAGTGGAAGTGACTAGTGATGATCCCTAAAATGGAAAGGGATTCACAAGGATCCACTCTTATTTATGTTCTTTGGTTCATTAAATGCTTTATTTATGTCCTTTTAGTTCATTAAATGTCTTATTTATGTTTTTTAAGTTCATGTCTTGCTTTATTTATTTGCTTTAAGTTTATCTATTGCTTTATGCTTTAAGATTCATTTATTGCTTTCCATATTTGCTTTAAATACATTTATCGCTTTCCGTAACGCTTTAAATTTATTTATCGCTTTCATTTACATTTACTACGTACTTGTGAATATTATATTGTGATTCCCCTCCTTTCCCCATGTATTTGGGCATGAAAATCCTTAGTTGGTCTTGGCGGATTATGTAAGACCTCAAAGAGGCATTAACAACCATGTAAACCCACAAGGTATTGGATCCAAGAACACACCCCCTTTGACTAAATTTTGTCATTTATTACTTTACTACGTTATAAATATTCATTATTTATCCCCTTTTTTCCCCTTTATGATTTGGGCGTGATAATCTCGATTGGTCGTGGCGGATTATGTAAGACATCAACGAGGTATTAACAACCACGTAATTCCATAGGGCATTGGATCCAAGAATATCCCTTGCTTTAAATTCCATATTTGCTTTAAATTCATTTATCACTTTCCGCAACGCTTTAAATTTATTTATCACTTTCATTTACATTTACTACGTACTTGTGAATATTATATTATGATTCCCCCCTTTTTCCCCGTGTATTTGGGCGTGAAAATCCTTAGTTGGTCTTGGCGGATTATGTAAGACCTCAAAGAGGCATTAACAACCATGTAAATCCACAAGGTATTGGATCCAAGAACACACCCCATTTGATTAAATTTTGTCATTTATTGCTTTACTACTTTATAAATGTTCATTATTTATCCCCCTTTATGATTTGGGCATTAACAACCATGTAAATTCACAAGGTATTGGATCCAAGAACACACCCCATTTGATTAAATTTTGTCATTTATTGCTTTACTACTTTATAAATGTTCATTATTTATCCCCCTTTTTTCCCCTTTATGATTTGGGCATGATAATCCCGATTGGTCGTGGCAGATTATGTAAGACCTCAACGAGGCATTAACAACCATGTAATTCCATAGGGCATTGGATCCAAGAATATCCCTTGCTTTAAATTCCATATTTGCTTTTAATTCATTTATCGCTTTCCGCAATGCTTTAAATTTATTTATCACATTCATTTACATTTACTACGTACTTGTGAATATTATATTGTGATTCCCCCTCTTTCCCCGTGTATTTGGGCATGAAAATCCTTAGTTGGTCTTGGCGGATTATGTAAGACCTCAAAGAGACATTAAAGACCATGTAAACTCACAAGGTATTAGATCCAAGAACACACCCACTTTTTTCATTTATTGCTTTACCACGTTATAAATGTTCTATTTATCCCCCTTTTTTCCCCTTTATGATTTGGGTGTGATAATCCCGATTGGTCGTGGCGGATTATGTAAGATCTCAACAAGGCATTAACAACCACGTAATTCCATAAGGCATTGGACCCACGAAAAATCCCTTGTCTTAAATTCTATTCGTGCTTAAGTATATTTATTACTTTCCGTCATGCTTTAAATATATTTATCACTTTACCATGCTGTGAATATTTATTTCATCCCCATTTTTCTACTTTGATTTGGGTATAAAAATACTGAACGGTATTGGAGGTTTTAGATAAGTCTTTCAATAGCACTAAAACCCATGTAAATCCATGAGGTATTGGACTCGCAAGATTTTCGATATTTTCAAAAATAATTTTTCACTCATATGAGTCCTATTCGGCCTCCAAGGATTAGGTAAGTCTTTCAATAGCACTAATCCTTCGTGTAAGACCGAGAGGTGTTGAACTCCCTTTTAAAATGATTTTTTGCTCATATAAGTCCTATTCGACCTCAAAGGATTAGGTAAGTCTTTCAATAGCACTAATCCTTCGTGTAAACCTGAAAGGCATTAAACTCCCTTTTAAAATGATTTTTTGCTCATATAAGTCATATTCGGCCTCAAAGGATTAGATAAGTCTTTCAATAGCACTAATTCCTCGTGTAAGCCTGAAAGGCATTGAACTGCCCTCTAAATCACTTTATTTTATTCATGTAAATCCTATGGTGGTATCGGAAATTGAGTAAGCTTTTCAATAGCATCGAATTCCGATCCCACGAGGTCTTGACTCTTTCTTTAATATTCGTCATGAATTACACTTTGTCATTTCAATTGAGCGTTATATTCATGTCATAATATTTGTCATTCTCATCACCCCATATTTATGATTAATGCGCTGCGAACATGCCATGATCATCTCATACTTGTGTTTTAAGTAATTTATGTGCTGCAAACATGCCGCAATTACTCATTTAAACTTTCTATGATTAATGTGCTGCGAATATGCCATGATCATCCCATACTTGATGTTTTAGTAATTTATGTGCTGCAAACATGCCATGATTATTTATTTGAACTTTTTATGATTAATGCGCTGCGAACATGCCATGATCATCTCATATTTGTTAGATTCATTTTTAGTAATTCATGTGCTGCGAACATGCCGTGATTACTTACTTGATTGTTTATTTACTTTGACATAAAATGTGATTAAAATACACTTTGCCATGAAAATTTTAAAAAGAATAAACATGGTAATATGGGCGTTATAAACGAAGTTGGTGTAACTCAAGAACTACGGCTCGCCCTGGTATTGGGACACCATGGTATGAGTCCTTTACACCATGGTACGTGTCCTTGTTGTAAGGGATTCTACGCGTTCTAACTCACATAAGATCATGGTCTAAAATTTCCCAAAGTGTGAATTAATCATCCAAAAATCCCGCCATTCAACGGACCGCTTTACTCTTGGAAATCAAGGGTAAGGAGATCCCGAATATGGTATTAAAAACATTAATTGTTTGTCCCGGCACTAGGTGTTAGGATTTCAAGTACATCCTACCACCGAACTGCCCAGGAACTTAAAAAATACAAAGATGAAGGAAGGTGAAATAAAGAGTCTAATCAAAACCAAATGAAGTCAAATTGCATTTACCACTCTTGGTATATTGCACGACGGAATTTGAGACATTTGTACATAATCAAAACCAACAAACCTAGGCTTAGCAAATAAAAGGGAACACTAAAAGGGAGGTAACCGTTTTCTTAAACGGATGTCGTGGGATGCCTAACACCTTCCCCATACGTAAGCAAACCCCTGAACCCATCTCTGATTTAAGACCATTTTGTTTTAAATATCTAAATAAGATAAAATCTGTTAGACATAGGTGCTCAATCACACTTTAAATTTCTCATGATTGGTGGCGACTCCAAACACATGTTCCCACACACACACACAACTCATATCTCGAAACTCAAAAAGAGAGAGAGATATCACACACACCTCGCCAAATGGGGGTCGGGATCAAGGAAAAAGAAAAGACCACTTAGTATTTTTCCCTGTGTCGACACACTTGGTATGGAAAAACACTCCGACAACCTCTGTTCGCGGAACCACATCTCACAAACCCAAGCTTGCCTTCACGCAACTCCATACCTTTAAGGAAGAAGGTATCGCAAGCTTTCTAGCGACACCAAAAATGTCAAAAAATGATGTCGGGAGCTACGTCAACCGTGTGCACAAAAACTGACGGAAGAAAGGGGATTATACTGAAAATTCCCCAGTTTTCCCCCAGAGAGGTTGCCTTTGCGCTTAGATTCTTTTCGTCTCGCTGCGATTTGATCCGTAAGTCCACAAATTTAAGAAACAAGACACGTTCAAACACGACGTGCAACTCTCGGACCACCGAGTTTTTCTCCGGTCAATCTAGAATCTCGATCGGAAAATAGCCTTCTGACGTCGGAAAAACACTCCGACAGCCTCTGTTCGTAGGACCGTATCTCTCGAGCCCAAGCTCGACCTCCCGCAAGTCCACAACTTTAAGAAAGAAGGTATCGTAAGCTTTCCAGGGACGCCAAGAATATCGAAAACTGACAATGGGAGCTACATCAACCGTGCGCACGAAAACTGACAAAAATAAGGAAAACGTGTTGAAAATCTGACACGTTTTTCCTCCCAGACAACCGCCTTCGTGCGCAGATTCCTTCCAACTTGCTGCGAGTTGATCTGCGAGCTTGGAACCTTAAGAAAGACTGCAACTCCAGCTATGAGACACAACTCTCGGTTCGTCGGTAGCATCTCCCGTTTGGCAGGAATCCTCGCCGGAAAAACGCGAAAAACAGCTCGAACGACCCTACTTCCGGGAGCCATAACTTTTCCGTCCGAACTCTGATTCGCGCAAACTTTATATCGTTGGAAAGTATACTTCTCAAGCTTTCCAATGGTACTCTGCGTGACCCATTTTAAGCACCAAAAGGCCTCCAAAAGCTGACCCGAAAATTAGGTTAGAAAACTATATAGACACTCGAATCGAGGAGGATTTGCCTGAGGTGCCACGTGGCGGATGGTCAGACTACGCGGCGCATGGTCAGACTGCATGGTGCTACACAACCCTCTTGGAGTCAGCCGAGGCCAGCTCAGATAGCACAAGCTCCCAAGATGCACAAGACTTGAATGACCTACTTAGACTACCCAAGAGCGCCATATTTGAGAAAAGTCAACAGAGGAGCCTACGGCAGTTACATCAAGATAGCTACTATGCAATGAAATGATGGTTCTTGAGAACATGATGCCAAGCCTGGATCGACCAAGAGCGAGCTAAGATGTGGATCACTTTCAAGCGAAAGCTTTACACCGCTGTATCCAAACTCCGAAGAGGTTTGCCTGATATTGGGAATGCCACCCACAAAGCACAATGAACCTTTAAGGTTCAATTAGGTTCCTACTAACCTTCCTATATCCATGTTGAGTAGTTTGTTGCAATCTTGTACAAATTTTTCAAAATCTATACTTTTTCAAAATGTGCATGATAAAATGTAAAATCACAAAAAGATTTGTTTGAAATGCATGCATCCATGAGAGGGACGAGTCAACACCAAAATTCCACTCATGGAAAATGAGGTGTCCAAGTAAAAATTACTATCCACTATTGAGAAGAAGCGACATGTGTTCTCTGGACACCCACGCCTGAAACACTTTCTCTTAAACATATGAAGCACTTAACCTTTTTGCACATGATTCCCACTTTTCACGACCAATGTTGGTGTGATCCTAAACCAATAAGTGACTAAAGGTTCTAGCTTCACTGACCAACTGATTGGATATGAAATGATGGAGGCATTGTTTTTACTATCCAAACAGTTATATCGCTTGTAAACCCCACTGATCCAAAAAATGTAATTTTAAGAAAAGAAATCACCCAGATTTATGAAATGGCGCTTAAGCTCTCTAGGCTAAGAAGTTAGTACCCAGGATGACGGAAAAGGCCTCTGTTCAACTATCTTCCCACTTGTAAAAAATACCACTTGTTAACCAAGTTGAGCCTGTTCGTTTTTTCTATGAAAAAACCAATCAAGGATTACCCCCCACATTAGGGCAGGTTAAATGGTTGTGGGAGTCTCATGCTAAGTAAAAACGAACAAAGTGAGACTTCCAAAGGAAACCAAGTCAATCAAGTAAACTCCCCAAAAGGAAAGGGAGGAAGCAAAGTCCAAAAAGTGAAGAGAAAGTCAACCCAAGAAAAGCTAAACTGAATGAATAGGAGAATCTAGTGAAATATTCAAATTGAGGACTAGGGTAGTGCTTAATGGAAGTGAAATTTAAATGAAGAGTAATTCTTGACTTTAGGAAAATCCCTCAAGTAATTTCAAAACTAAAATTATCCTCCCATAAGCATAGGAAAACCAAAGCCTTACATTACGGTCCCTAGAAAGTCCTTCCTAACTAGGAGCAACTACTTAGTCTAAGGAGCTTGTGCCAAAGAAACATCATGAAGTAATTTTGAACCTTATATCCTTCATTTAAAGCACCCTTCTTAACCCCAAGGCCACGTTATAAGCCAACAAAGACCTCACTGATCATTGATGATCGGTCGGTCATGTAGCAATGAACTTTTGGTCAAAAACTGGTAATGATGAATTCCTTTATCTCAAATATTCCAATATGCTTTAACAAATCCGACACGCCATCGTACAAAACGAATGGCCTCCTTTTTCATTTCCTTACCTTTTTTTCCATCCGTCATCCTTTCCAGGATTACACGCAAAACCTCAAACGATCCCCACGTCTCTGAAATTGACAACAAAGCGGATTGCTCACTGGATAACATAGATAATTTTGACGAAGAAGTCGAATTGCCGAATGACATCCTTGAGGCATTAGAGAGACAAGATGAGGGGTCCAAACCCAACATAGAAGAGCTAGAGATCATAAATCTGGCAGAAGAAGGGGAAGAGCCGAAAGAAGTCAAGATTGGGACCTGCTCCACCATAGAACAAAAGGAGGCGCTCATCGCACTGTTAAGAGAATTCCACGAGATTTTTGCTTGGTCCTACCAAGACATGCCAGGCCTAGACACAGACATAGTGGTCCACAAAATTCCACTGAAGCCGGAATGCAAGCCTGTCAAACAAGCACTACGACGGATGAAGCCCGAGATCATTTTGAAGATCAAAGAGGAGGTAGAGAAACAGCTGAAGGCGGGATTCCTGAGCACAGTTACCTATTCGGACTGGGTAGCCAACATAGTCCCGATCCCTAAGAAGGATGGAAAAGTTAGAATGTGCGTGGATTATCGGGATCTAAACCGGGCCAACCCGAAGGACAATTTCCCTCTGCCTCATATTGACACTCTGGTCGACAATACAACAACAAATGCCGTGTTCTCATTCATGGACGGATTCTCAGGCTACAATCAGATTAAGATGGCCGAAGAAGATAAATCCAAGACAGCTTTCGTCACACATTGGGGAACCTTCGTGTACGACGTCATGCCTTTCGGTCTAAAGAACGCAGGAGCCACTTATCAACGAGCCATGGTCACCCTCTTCCATAACATGATTCACCATGAGATAGAGGTTTACATGGATGACATGATCGCTAAGTCGCGTACCACGCAAGATCATCTCATAGACCTACGCAAGCTGTTCCAGCGTCTGAAGAAGTATCAGCTCAGACTGAATCCGAACACCTTTGGCGTCACATCGGGGAAACTATTGGGCTTCATTGTCAGGGGTAGGGGAATCAAGATTGATCCTGCAAAGGTTCAAGCTATACGGAATATGCCCGCGCCGAGAACAAAAAAAGAGATCCGAAGCTTCTTGGGGAGGATTAACTATATAGCTCGCTTTATTACACAGCTCACTGCAACCTGCGAACCATTGTTCAAGCTACTGAGAAAAGATGTGAAGATAAAATGGACGGAAGATTGCAGAAAGCCTTTGACAAGATCAAGGAGTATCTGCTCAACCCACCCATCCTAGTTCCGCCAACTCCGGGATGTCCCCTCATTTTATATCTCACAATTCAGGAAGCTTCCATAGGCTGCATGTTGGGATAACAAGACAAGACTGGGAAGAAGGAGCAAGCAATCTACTATCTCAGCAAGAAGTTCACGGAACCGGAAACCCGCTATATGCTGGTTGAAAAGACGTGCTGTGCACTGGCCTGGGCCTCTAAGAAGCTGAGATAGTACATGCTCTATTACACTACTTGGCTGGTATCCCAAATGGACCCAATCAAGTACATCTTTGAAAAGCCCACCTTGACAAGGAAGATTGCACGGTGGTAAGTGCTATTATCCGAGTTCGACATCCTATTTGTGGCCCGGAAGGCGATCAAAGGACAAGCCATAGCTGACTACTTGGCAAATTACCCGTCCGAGCAGCTAGAATTGATAGACTTGGAGTTCCCAGACGAAGATGTGATGACAGTCGATGAAGGCAACCACTGTAGGTGGAAGCTTTACTTCGATGGAGCAGCGAACGCTATCGGAAGTGGGATTGGTGCAGTCTTGGTATCGCCAAAGGGATGGCAAACTCCCATCGCTGTCAAGCTAGGATTTGATTGCACCAACAACATAACTGAGTACGAAGCATGCATCGTCGGCCTACAAGCAACTCTGGAGTTCAGTGCCCATGAATTAGAAGTCTTCGGAGACTCTCTGCTGATAGTGTCATAGACTAATGGAGAATGGAAAGCTCGGGATCCCAAGCTCATCCCATACCAACGGTACATCAGCTAGCTAGTCCCCAAGTTCAAGTATGTCACCTTCACATACACCCCAAGAGTTCACAATCACTTTGCTGATGCACTCGCCACACTGGCAAGCCTAATCAAGCTAGCAGAAGGGGATGATGTGCGACCATTGCGGATTGAGACTCGAGACATCCCAGCATATTGTGTGTGCGTGGAAGAATGCATGAACGTCGAAGCAGAGGTAGATAACAAGCCTTGGTATTACGATATCAAGCGCTTCATAAAAAGCAGAGAGTACCCACCACAGGCGACTGAAAATGAGAAGAAGTATATCAGAAGAATGGCCTTCCAATTCTTCTTAAGCGGGGAGATTCTGTACAAGCGGACTCATGACGCCACCCTTCTGCGATGTGCAAATGTGGAGGAAGCCAATCGCTTGATCCAAGAAATGCATGCAAGATTGATGGGAGCCCACGCCAACGGACTCTTCCTGGCCCGGAAGATCATGAGAGCTGGTTATTACTGGTTGACAATGGAGAGGGATTGCATCAGACACGTCCAGACATGCCACAAATGCCAGATGTATCAAAACTGCAAGAATGCACCTCCCCAATATCTCCACACTATGGCCTGGCCATGGCCCTTCTCAGCTTGGGGAATGGATGTAATCGGTGCAATTACCTCGAAGGCGTCAAATGGACATGAGTTCATCCTGGTGGCCATCGACTACTTTACCAAATGGGTAGAAGCATGTTCCTTCAAGAATGTCACCCAAGTTGCTGTCACCCATCATCTGCCGCTATGGGATGCCAGAGATGCTCATCACCGACAATGCTTCCAACCTAAACAACCGCATGATGGACCAGCTATGCCAGCAATTCAAGATCCAGCACCACAACTCTGCTCCATACCGCCCAAAGATGAATGGAGCCGTGGAAGCAACCAACAAGAACGTGAAGAAGATTCTGAGCAAGATGACGGAAACGTATAAAGATTGGCACAAACATCTGCCGTATGCTTTATGCACCTACCGGACATCAGTGAGGACATCTGTTAAGGCCACCCCCTATTCCCTGGTATATGGGATGGAAGCAGTGCTGCCAATTGAAGTGGAGATTCCTTCTTTGAGAATCTTATCACAGACCCAGCTGGACAAAGCCGAATGGGCCCAGGCACGTTACGAGCAGTTGAACTTCATAGATGAAAAGAGATTGGCAACATTGTGCCACGGATAGCTTTACCAGAGGCGAATCGAAAAAGCTTACAACAAGAAGGCTCGACCTCGTACCTTCCAGCCAGGGGACCTCATCTTGAAGAAAAGGAACACAGCCCTTTCAGATACGCGAGGAAAGTTCGCACCATCATATGAGGGTCCGTACGTGGTAAAGAAAGCTTTCTCAAGAGGAGCGGTCATTTTGGCCGACATGGACGGTGAAGAGTTCCGATCACCCATTAACTCTGACTCTGTAATCAAGTATCATGTATGACTTTAATTAAATTAATCAAAGAGGAATATTCATGAAAAATTCCAATTTGTCGTTTCGACAATAAAAAAAAAAGACCCGGGAAGCTACGAAAATCCGTAAGGACATTGCCCTCGGATGAAATTACCACGGGTATGATGAAAACCATGAAAAAGGAACCATAGGCAAAAGTAACGTGGAAAGCTTACTTGGCGTAAGCTGAAAAAAAAAAAAAAAAAAAAAAAAAAAAACCGGTATCACAATGAGACAGGCATCAAATCAGTGCAAGACTAGTGCTCAAAGTTGTTGTTCGGTGAAGAGATTTCAGACGAAAGAACGACCTATGTTATCCTTTGAGCGATACGGTTCGTTCGATATGAAGAGAACGTTTGGGGATCAAGGGGTGGAGCACAAGTGTATCCTTCCAGATACCCAATTTCAAATGACATATCATAGATTTTCATACTCATTCATACCATGTTCATTCATAAAAGGCCAATCCCTGCTAAATTCGTAAATTCTCATATTCATTCCCACAATGACATTCAATTCTCATCATTTATCCATAAAAAGCTAAACTTTGTCAAATTCATAGATTCTTATACAGATATTCATAGATAAAATTCGCACTTTCATCATTCATTCATAATCCATGTCAAAATTCATAAATATTTACATTGATTTTCCATGATGTCTTGAAAGCATATCTAAATATATCAACTTAGAAGTTAGAAATGGGAGACACGCATAATCCGACTCGGATTTATGAGTGACTCTCCATTCGAATACAAAAACTACTGACTACTCGTCGCTACATGAAGTCTGCTAACTAATGACCAAGACGTATGCAAGTCTCCATGCAGAATCTCCCCAAGGCAGTGGAAAGTGCCGGATCCCCCTCATCATGCTCCTCTAAGACGGCGCGAGCCCTAGCGCCCAAAGAGTCCACGAGTTGCCTGATGAAGCGCCCAAAGAGACCCTCACAGTTGAGCCAAGAAGCGTCAGACTCAAGAGCATCCTGTACCAAGTCCACCTCGGTCAGCAGGACCGCATTGTCACTGTCGACACCAGCGGAAAAACGACCGACCTAAGGTTGGGTCTTTTCTTTTTCCTTGATCCCGACCCCCATTTGGCGAGTGTGTGTGATCTCTCTATCTCTTTGAGTTTCGAGATATGAGTTGTGTGTGTGTGTTTGTGTGTGTGTGTGTGTGTGTGTGTGTGTGTGTGTGTGTGTGTGTGTGTGCGGGAACACGTGTGTGCATGTGAGCACAAGTTTGGAGTCGCCACCAATCATGGGAAATTTAAGGTGTGATTGGGCACCTATGTCTAATAGATTTTATCTTATTTTAGACATTTACAACAAAATGGTCTTGAACCAGAGATGGATTCGGGGGTTTGCTTATGCGTGGGGAAGGTGTTAGGCACCCCACGACATCTGTTTAAGAAAACGGTTACCTCCCTTCTAGTGTTCCCTTTTATTTGCTAAGCCTAGGTTTGTTGGTTTTAATTATGAACAAATGTCCCAAATTTCCGTCGTGCAACGTACCAAGAAGTGGCAAATGCAATTTGACTTCATTTGGTTTTGATTAGACTCTTTATTTCACCGTCCCTCATCTTTGTATTTTTTAAGGTTTCCGGGCAGTTTCGGTGGTAGGATGTACTTGAAATCCTAACACCTAGTGCCGGGACAAACAATTAATGTTTTTGGTGCCATATTCGGGATCTCTTTACCCTTGATTTCCAAGAGTAAAGCGGTCCGTCAAATGGCGGGGTTTTGGATGATTAATTCACACTTTGGGGAATTTTAGACCATGGTCTTATGGGAGTTAGAACGTGTAGAATCCCTTACATGAAAGCACGTACCAGCCACGCCCCCGTGTAAAGGATTCATACCATGGTGTCCAAAAGCCAGGGCGAGCCGTTGCCCTTGGGTTACACCAACTTCGTTTCTAACGCCCACATTACCATATTTACTCTTTTTAAAATTTTCATGGCAAAGTGTATTTTAATCACATTTTATATCAAAGCTAGTAAACACTCAAGGCAAGTAATCACGGCATGTTCGCAGCACATAAATTACAAGAACGAGTATGAAAGCGAATAAACTATTGAAACAAGTAATCACGGCATGTTCGCAGCACATAAATTACTAGAATGGACATGGCATCAAAACGGTAAAACATTCAAACAAGTAATTACGGCATATTCGCAGCACATAAATCACAAGAATGAATGAGTATGAAATGATCATGGCATGTTTGCAGCACATAAATCACTAGCGCGAGATGGATGTATCATAATGAAGATGACAAATATGGGATGATATAAATATAACACTTAATCGTAATGGCAAAGTGTAATTTATGACATCAGTGGAATTTTTAGGAAAAGGGTCAAGACCTCGTGGGGCCGGGATTCAATGCTATTGAAAGGCTTACTCGAATCTCGACACCACCATAGGATTTACATGAATAAAACAAAGCAATCTAAAAGATAATTCAATGCCTCTTGGACTTACACGAAGAATTAGTGCTATTGAAAGACTTACCTAAACCTTCGGGGCCGAATAGGACTTATATGAATGAAAATCATTTTGAAAAGGGGTTTTAATGCCTTTCGGACTTACACAAAGGGTTAGTGCTATTGAAAGACTTACCTAAACCTTTGATGCCAAATAGGACTTATATGAGTGAAAATCATTTTGAAAAGGGGTTTCAATGCCTTTCGGGCTTACACAAAGGGTTAGTGCTATTGAAAGACTTACTTAAACCTTTGATGCCAAATAGGACTTATATGAGTGAAAATCATTTTTGAAAATATGTTCGCAATTTGCGGGTCCAACGCCTTATGGAATTACGTGGGGTTTAGTGCTATTGAAAGACTTATCTAAAACTTCCAAGACCATTCGGTATTTTCATGCCCAAATCAAAGGGGGAAATGGGGAGGGGTGAACAATATTTACAACGTAGTAAATAATGAAATAATGGCAATAAATAAATTTAAAGCATGACGGGAAGCAATAAACGTATTTAAGCAATGACGGAATTTAAAGCAAAGGGGTTTTCATGGGTCCAATGCTTTATGGAATTACGTGATGGTTAATGCTTCGTTGAAATCTCACATAATCCATCACGACCAATCGGGATTTTCACGCCCAAAATTCAAAGGGAAAAAAGGGGGAGAAAATAATCACAACGTAGTAAAGCGGTAAATGACGGTATTTAAACATGGGAGATGTGTTTTTTGGGTCAAATACCTCGTGGGCTAATATGATTGTTAAGGCCTCATAGAGGGCTTATATAATCCACCAAAGCCACTCGGGATTGTCATACCCAAACACGTGGGAAAGGAGGACAATCACAATATAATATTCACAAGTACGTAGTAAATGTAAATAAAAGCAATAAATGTATTTAAAGTATTGCGGAAAGCGATAAATAAATTTAAAGCAATAATGAATCTAAAGCAAAGGGGTTTTTATGGATCCAATACCCTATGGAATTACGTGATGGTTAATGCCTCTTTAAGGTCTCACATAATCCACCACGACCAATTAGGATTATCATGCTCATTTCATAAAGGGAAAAAAGGGGAAGAAAATAATCACAATGTAATAAAGCGGTAAATGACGGTATTTAAACATGGGGGTGTGTTTCTTGGGTCAAATACCTCGTGGGCTAATATGGTTGTTAAGGCCTCATAGAGGGCTTATATAATCCACCAAAGCCACTCGGGATTGTCATACCCAAACACACGGGAAAGGGGGATAATCGCAATATAATATTCACAAGCACATAGTAAACGTAAATAAAGCGACAAATGAACTTGAAGAACATAAATAAAGCAATAAATGAACTAAAAGAACATAAATAAAGCAATAAATGAACTAGAAGAACACAAATAAAGCAGTAAATGAACTAGAAGAACATAAATAAAGCAATAAATGGACTAGAAAGCATAAATAAAGCAATAAATGGACTAGAAAGCATAAATAAAAGTGGATCCTTGTGAATCCCTTCCCATTTTAGGGATCATCACTAGTCACCTCCACTAAAAAAAAAGAAAAAGAGAGAAGAGAGGAGAAAGAAAGAGCTTAGAGAGAGAGAGTACCTAGAGAGGAGTCTCTCACTCTAAAAACTACCCAAAAACCCCCTAAGGTAGACCCCTAAACCCCTATTTCTTCCTAAACTACGCTCAAGAAGGCCTAGAGCCCGAGCAAATCGTGCCTGGACTGGGGGGGGGTGTGGCTTTATTTATAGGCGGAGTTGCACGCCTCACGCGGCATCATACCGCGCGGCGCGTGATGATGCCACGTGAGCCGTACAGCTCGCCACATGGCGATCTTATCCACCACGCAGCCCCTCCACCGAATCCTCCTCGATTTTTGTGCGCATACCCTTTTCTGACCCGATTTTCGAGGGCACTTTTGGAGGTCTTCTGGTGCTCAAAATGTGTCATGCAGCATATCTTCGGAAAGCTCTTGACGTCTACTTTCCAATGATATAAATTTTGTGTGAATCCAAGTTCAGACGGAAGAGTTATGACGCCCGAAAGTCGGGGTGCCGGAGCTGTTTTTGCGCGTTTTTCAGGCAAAGATTCCGGTCAAACGGGGGAAGCCACCGGCGAACCAAGAGTTGCATGTCGTAGCTGGAGTCATCATCTTTCCAACGCACCCAGGCCCGCGGGTCAACTTACAGCAAGTCGGAAAGACTTTGCGCGCGAAGGCGGTTGTCTGGGAGAAAAATGCGTCAAATATTCGGCTTATTTTTCCTTGCTTTTTGTCTATATTTGCGCGCGCGTATTTGACCTAGCTCCCGAAGTCGGTTTTCGACGTTCTTGGTACCGTCGGAAAGCTTGCGCTACCCTTTCTCTTAAAGTTTTGGACTTGCGGGAAACCGAGCTTGGGTTCGCGAGATATGGTTCCGCGAACAGGGACTGCCGGAGTGTTTTTGGTCAGTTGAGGACATTTTTCCGATCGAGATTCCGGCTAGACTGGGGAAAATCTTGACGATTCGAGAGTTCCACACCGTGCATGAACGTGTCCTCTTTTCAACGTACTCGGGCTTGCGGATCAACTCGTTGTGAGTCAGGAAGACTCTGCGCGCAAGCGTGGTAACGTCGGGGGAAAAGTTCTGGAATTTTCAGCACAGCCTTATTTCATCGGCCTGTTTTCGTGTGCGTGGTAGACGTAGCTCCCGATGTCGGATTTCGGCGATCTTGGTGTCGCCAGAAAGTTTGTACTACCTACTTTCTAAAGGTACAGGCCTTGCACAGAGGCGAACTTGGGTTCGCGAAGATATGATCTTGCGAACAGAGGCCGTTGGAATGTTCCTTATGCCAAGGGGTCATTTTCTGATTGAGATTCCGGCTTGACCGGAGGAGCTCTTGACGATCCGAGAGTTGCACGTCGTAGTTGAAGTAACCCTCTTGCTTAAAGGTTTCAGCTTGCGGACCAAGTTGCAGCCGGGTTGGAAAGAATCCACGCGCAAACGCTTGCCTCCCAAATAGGCTGTTTTGTCAACAACACTTAGCAAAATTTGGCTAAGTGTTGGACCTTTTTTCACAGTTTTGTCCATAACTCCCTCGTTTCTCGTCCGTTTTTGACCCGTAAAGTATCGAATCGAAGCTCTTGACATGCTTTACACATTGGTTTGGGGGCGGTCAGTCCGATCCAGCTTTCGGTCTGGTCAACGGTTCGGTCAAACCTTGGTCAAACTTGGTCAACCCTGGTCTAAATTGGTCAAACCTCTCCAAATTCTGGGAAATGTATCCCGGACCACGTTTTGAGGGCTTTTGGGTATAGTGGACCCCAGTCGGGATAGAAACGGCTTGGTCAAACCTCGGTCAAACTTGGTCAACTCCGATCAAACTTGGTCAACCCTAGTCAAACTTGGTCAACCTTGGTCAAACTTGGTCAAATTTCGGGAAATGTGCCCCAGACCCCCTTCTTGAGGTTATTCTGACGTGGTGGGCACTCGTTGGATCAGGCCGGCTCAGCTTGGGCTGCCTCGTTTTGCATGCCGACATCCGAGAAAATCCCGGGGGTAAAAATGGGGTTATGACAGTTGCTCCTTCTTTGTTTGGCATTTCTTGGCACAAGGAACGTCGGACAAAGAATAAATGATCCAATTTTTGCCCGCTCGGATTTTCTCGGTTTTCATGCTCGCTTAAGGTTGTCGCGTAGTTCATCTCGGTTCACGTGTCAGTCCTTTCAGGGTCCAAATAGACATTCTAGGGGTTGAAGAAGATCGGACAGGATGCGAAAAGGCGGCTCGAGGCTTGAAGTGGCATTTTGGTGCGAGTCGGGACACTCGCGCGGTATGATGCCGCGCGGCGGGTGATGTACCCGCGCGAGGTCCCACCTTAAAACGCGCCGCGCGACCTTTCAGCCTCATTTCGTCCTGTTCTTTCCTTTTTCACCCTCTAGACCCCACTTCGCCCCATTCTACTCTTTTGCTCATATCTTGCTATCCGGGACTCTGATTGACGATCTGTCTTCGTCAACGCGCTCTACGAGTAAGCATTTTCCTATCCTTACCATTCTTTTCAGTTTTAAATGGTAGGAATGTGCTGTATTGGTTATTCTCCTCTTTATGCTTTTTTGCTCTTTTCTTGCGATCCAGGACTCCGATCGATGATCCGTCTTCGCCTATGCGTCCTACAGGTAAGCACCTTTCTATCCCTACTGATATGAACCCGCGAAATGGAATCCCTTGAACCCACAATCAATTTGAAAACTCACCCAAGAAAGCCAAGATCAAGTCAATGGATGGAGAATCTAGACCCGTTGAGAACCCATTTCAAGAACCTAGATTATATTAAAATCTAGACTCGATGAAGAACCTATCTCAAGAACCCAGATTACAAGGAGGAACGCCACAAAGGTTGTGAGTTACCTTTGATAAGTTCAGAGGTTCAATCAAGAACAAGAGGAGAAAACTCAACTTACTATGAAAATTCAATATATTGTCTGCCTTCAAATGAGGCTACAAAGAGTATTTAAACCAAAACCTAATTAAAATCCTAACCAAGCTAGAACTCTTTTTTCCCACAAATACCCCTGCGTGAACAGTAATTCTAGTTCCTAAAAAGTAACTTTCCTAATAAACCCTTGGCCCTAATACAAGGCCTTTCTTAAGCCCACTTATTCTAAACTAATAAAAATAAATCTTTTAATAAATTGAAAGCCTTGAATAGCAATAGGCCCAAACTTCCTTATGGTAATCCTCCCACTCCTAGACCGCTGTGTAAGATTTTGGAGCTTTTGGTAAAGGTCCCTATAGAAGTGGCTAGGTACAAATCTACGCCTCATGATAGCTTTCAACTCTTCCCACGTCTCTATAAGCCTCTCATTATTCCTCATTCTATTGGTCACTAATTGATCCCACCAAATAATAGCATAATCAGTGAACTCAATTACCGCCAACATCACTTTCTTCTCTTCAAAGTAATTATGACAATCAAACACTAGGTCTATTTTTTTTCTCCCACTCTAGATAAACCTCAGGGTCAGTTCTACCTTGGAAAGATGGTATTTTCATTTTGATGCTCCCAAGGCTTCGATCTACACCATCCCGACCCCCTGGGTTCCACTCATGTCTTCTTTCAAGCCTAACTCATCTATGTCTACTCGACCTAACTTAAGATGCTAAGTCTTCCTCATCCTCACCATCTCCTTCATTCTCATACTCATTTTCAACCCTACGCTCACGTCGCCTCCTATTTCTCCCACCTTGCAGATTTCTAATCGCTGCTTCTTGATGATCCATCCTATCCCTCACTTCACCCAACACAAAGTTCAACTGCTCAAACTGTTGTTGCATGGCTTGCAACACAAAGGATGAATTATCTGCCTTCCTCTTTGGTGATGAGTCACTCTTATGAGACATCGTAATGTGCTGTAAAAAAAAAAATTGTTAGTGCAAAACCTCACACACTCCCTTACATGTTTACACTCGAACAATGGCACTCCACTCGTATTTCACTCTTAATTAGCTATATATATATATATTTTTTGATATTCTCACACTCTCTTGCCTTTTACCTCAAGAGTTTTCCCACTCAAGTTCTTTAAGAACTAATTGCACTCAATCATGGTACTTTGTTTTATCCCAACTAGTAATTAGACCCAAGAAACAAGAACAAGAACAAGAACCAGAATAAGAACAAGAACAAGAACCAGAACCAGAACAAGAACAAGAACAAGAAAAGAACAGGAACCAGATCAAATTTTCGGATTTTTTTTTTTTTCAGCAACAGATTTGATCACAATCAAATGAATAAGCAATTGATGAAACCTGAACAATAACTTAAAAACCCTAGAATAAGGGGATATACGGCAGCCCCTAGAACAAGAGATTTCAGCCAACACAAATTTTAGAACAAGAGGTTTCAGCCAACACAAACTCTTGAACAAGAGGTTTCAACCAACACAAACTCTTGAACAATGAACTTCAGCAGCCACGTTTTTTTTTTTTTTTTTTTTTTTTTTTTTTTTTTTTTGTAACCCTAGAACAATGATGCCCTAGAATCAAATACGCAAGGAACGATTGGAAACCTTGCTCTGACAAAGGTTGAACCCACAATCAATTTGAAAACTCACCCAAGAAAGCCAAGATCAAGTACCTTGAGAACCCGTGATAATTATATTAAAATCTAGTTCAAAAGTTCAATTGTGAGTTACAAGAACAAGAGGAGAAAACTCAACTCACTATGAACATTCAATATATTGTCTGCCTTCAAATGAGGCTACAAAGAGTATTTAAACCAAAACCTAATTGAAATCCTAACCAAGCTAGAACTCTTTTTTCCCACAAATACCCCTGCGTGAACAGTAATTCTAGTTCCTAAAAAGTAACTTTCCTAATAAACCCTTGGTCCTAATACAAGGCCTTTCTCAAGCCCACTTATTCTAAACTAATAAAAATAAATCTTTTAATAAATTAAAAGCCTTGAATAGCAATAGGCCCAAACTTCCCTAAGTCATGTCTTCCACAGCTTGTATCAAGTGGATCAAAATTGGTTCTCCTTCTTTCAAACCCACTTTGATTGTTGGGCTCTTGCTAGCTTCATCACAAGTGGATTGCACCAATCCTTGCATTGCTTCCTTGATCTTCTTGGCTCTTGAGCTTGTAATTGGCCCATCTGGAACTTGTAAAGGATCTTTAAGGCTAGGCCCACTTTGGTTCCCATCACCTACCCTTCTTTTTAGTTTTGAACGGTTAGATTGATTGCTCCCCTTTTTTATGTCCTTTGCTTTTCCTTGTGCACTTCTGCTTTTATTTCCTTTTATTCCATATGCCATTGTATGTTTTGGGATTCATCACATACTTAGCAAACATGTACGTGCACACACAAAAAAAAAGAAAAAGAAAAAGTTTTGCATTTATGTATAGAAATATGTACATGTACAAATGAGCCTTTGTAGGCACATGTAAATATACATATATGCTTGGAAAAATAAGAGATGAGAGATATGAATTTTTTTTTTTTTTTGGGACAATATTTATTGTAATGCTGTGCATTTTTTTTTTTTTGGGCACTAAGTCGTGCATTTATTATTTTTAGGGTACATTGCTACGTACGCATTTTTTTTATGAGGCAGATATTTTGAAAATTATGGGTTGAATTTAGGGCTTACCTTATTTAGACTTGGGACTCGGATGGGTCCCGAAATATAAACAAATTCGATCTGGTTTGGAAATTCCTCCAAACTGTTTGGGAAAATTGGGATTTGAAACTCGTTTCAAATCTCAATTCGGAGCAAATTCGACAGTTTGGAAATCCTGAGTCCAAACATGTCGGGGGTAATTTGGGGTTTGGAGATTATCCAAATCTCAAATTGGGTGATCCAACGGTTTGGAAATCCTGAGTCCAAACACGTCGAGGATAACTTGGGGTTTGGAGACTATCCAAATCTCAAATTGGGTGATCCAACGGTCTGGAAATCCTGAGTCCAAACACGGCGGGGGTAAGTTGGGGTTTGGAGACTATCCAAATCTCAAATTGGGTGATCCAACGGTCTGGAAATCCTGAGTCCAAACACGTCGGGGTAATTGTGATTCTACATTTCGTCAAATCGCAATTTAGTGGTTAGACCCAGTTTGGAAATTCATCCAAACGGTCAGGGAAAAATTGTTTGTTTGATTGTTGTTTCTCTCTTTTTTTTTATTTGTATAATTTTGATCACTGTGTATTTCCTGTATTTTTTGAGAATAAGATATACCTGATTTCTCTGACTCTTGGATTGCTTTGTTGCGCTTTTTGCAGATGTCGGGTCAGGGTAGTGGTAGTGGGGGCCAGCGCCGGTCTGATCGCCTTGCTAAAGGCAAGGCCGTAGCCTACGCGCCTGAGAGCTCCCCTAATACTGATGACGAGTATGACGCCATGGAGGATGTTCGCACTCGTGCTGATAGTGCCATTGCTAGGAACCTGCAGGCGGAGCTTGATGCTGAGGCTGCTGGTCTTGCTTCTGGTACGACCCAACCTCCTTCTCGGCCTGGTGTTACTATTGGCCGTAGTGCTAGGCCCTCCGGTGCACCTCGCCGATCTACTACGACGCCGACAGGTGCCCCTCCTGCTAGATCGAAGAGGCAGAGAGCTGATCGCGCTCCTCTTTCTGCGGACCCTGTACTAGAGGACTACGTTGCACCGGGGTTTAGATATCCTCCTCGGGGCGGCATTCGACCGCGCTATCCTATCACCACTCCGGTGGAGGATACGCCTCTCCTAACGGGCCTCATTGACCATCCATCATCCTTGGTTCGTCGTTGTGAGGTGCCTGCGTACTCCCGTATATCTCTTTGCCTTGCATTTTTCATAATTTTTTGTACTGATACTCTTCTTTCTGATTCTGTGCAGGATCCTCATGAGAGCGTTGGCCGGGGTGGATGGTCCGACTTCTGTCAGCTCCTAGACGTTGCTCGTCAGGAGTATAGAGAGTTTTTGGTGGAGTTAGGCTTTGGCCCCTTCCTCAGCATCCGTTATGTGCACGTGTGGCATCCCCTTGTGAGGTGTTGGGTGGAGAGGTTCTTCCATCATACGAGGACTTTCCATTTTAGCACCTGTGAGATGGGGGTACTTCCCGTGGATTGGAGCGCCATATTGGGCATTCGCTTTGGGGGTAGGATTCCCCCTAGTGAGCCCCTATCTGGTCTTGAGGCTCTGGACATCCTGGGTATCGATGATCCTGACGCTATAGATGGCACTAGGCTTCCTTCCTTGAAGGTCGCCTATCTGAGGGACCTTTTGAGGAGGGAGATGGATGAGCCTCCTACTGAGTTGCGATATCATCAGTGGACTGCTTACTTCATTTTCAGCTGCTTTCTTGGTAATGACAAGTCCACTGTACCCATACCCATCATCGGCATGTTCCGGGATGTCGACGTTCTGAGGGATTATGATTGGGGAGCGTTAACATATGGGTTTTACATCTGGGGTCTGCGTCGCTTCTCCTGTCGGGAGTCGATCAGCTTCCTCGGCTTTTGGCAGTTCACCATCTTCTGGGTGTTCGAGCATTTCCCAATGTTTGCTCCCAGTAGGCTTCCATTGGCCCCTGACTCTGTATTTCCTCTTGCTAGGTGGTGGAATCCCAGCTTGGATCTGGAGATTGACCTCCCGTACGCTTCTTGAGTGTCGTACCACGGTGGATTGCATCAGCGACACTGACATCATCTTCCAGCCTTACTCTCCATTCTTGGTTGAGTACACTGAGGTATTTAGGGCCGTCGAGTTATCTCATCTGCGGATATGGATTCGATCTCCGAGGTCTTGGGAGCTCTTGATGGGTGAGAGGACCATACGACAGCCGGGTGGTGAGGCTGTTGTCCCTGTGGACCCTCCTCAGTTGAACAATACAACAACGAATCCGAGTGATTCTTATTCATGGAGGGTGTCGACAGGGTATCAGGTCCTGGTTCAAAATGGTCGACGAAGCTATATCCAAGGAGTGGTCCAAGCAGGTCTCCATTGGGATCCTTCGTCCCTATGATGTCGATGCCCTTCAGGTCATGAGGGACAGCCATGGAGCCATCTCTATCAGCGAGCCATGGAGATCACCATCTCTTCCATGACGATGATTCACCATGAGATAGAGATTTAGCGAGGATCGACATGATTGCTGAAGTCTCGACTACAGGGGGATCATCTCAGCGAGACCTACGCAAGCTGTTCCAGCATGCGAGCGAAGTATCAACTCAGAGGGACTGAATCCGAACAAGTGTGCCTTCAGGCGTCAGCATCGGAGATTATTGGGCTTTCAGATGCAGCGGCAGGGGAAGCGAGATTGATCCTGGTCAAAGGTTCAAGCTATACGGAGCATGCCCGTTTCGCGAGACAGGAGAAAGAGACCGAAGCTTCTTGGGAAGGATTAACTACATAGCTCGCTTCATGCATAGCTTCACTGCAACCTGCGAGCCTCTTGTTCAAGCTGGACTGAGAAAAGATGTATAAGATAAAGTGGACAGAAGATTTGCTGAAAGCTTTTTTACAAGATCATGGAGTATCTGTCATACCCACCCATCCTGGTTTATGGAACTGTGGACGTCCCCTATGTGTTATATCACAGTCCATGAAGCATCCATAGGGCTGCATGTTGGGACAACTGACTATGTTTACTGGATTTGTATGGATGTGTTCTGACTATGTGCAGCAAGAAGTTCACAGAGCCGGATGACCCGCTTACTTGTTTATGTTTGATGGAATTGACGGTACTTGATGCACTAGCCTGGGCCCGGTTGAACAAATATCTGAGGGCAGTACCTGCTCTTTGGGGCCCGTTTTCATCATTATTGGGACTAGTACTCCTTCACGAATGGACCTATTCTAGTAATATCTTTGGATCTTACCCGCCTTCACTGAGGCCCAGATTTAGCAAATCTTGGTGGCAAGTTACTCCTATCACGAGGCGACATTTCAGAAAATCTTGGGTCTTAGAACTAATCACGAGGGACATTTCAGCCATAATCTTAGGTCTTACTCCTTCACGAGGCCCATTCCAGCAACATCTTGGGAATTACTCCTTCACGAGGCCCATTCCCAGAAGCAAGATCTTGATGACTTAATCCTTCACGAAGGCAACCATTAGATGACTGGAATTTTTCTTTACCTTCCGACAAAAATGGAGCAGCAAATGCTACCCCAGTGGGATTGATATGAACCCGCGGAATGGAATCCCTTGAACCCACAATCAATTTGAAAACTCACCCAAGAAAGCCAAGATCAAGTCAATGGATGGAGAATCTAGACCCGTTGAGAACCCGTTTCAAGAACCTAGATTATATTAAAATCTAGACCCGATGAAGAACCTATCTCAAGAACCCAGATTACAAGGAGGAACGCCACAAAGGTTGTGATTTACCTTTGATAAGTTCAAAAGTTCAATCAAGAACAAGAGGAGAAAACTCAACTCACTATGAAAATTCAATATATTGTCTGCCTTCAAATGAGGCTACAAAGAGTATTTAAACCAAAACCTAATTAAAATCCTAACCAAGCTAGAACTCTTTTTTCCCACAAATACCCCTGCGTGAACAGTAATTCTAGTTCCTAAAAAGTAACTTTCCTAATAAACCCTTGGCCCTAATACAAGGCCTTTCTCAAGCCCACTTATTCTAAACTAATAAAAATAAATCTTTTAATAAATTGAAAGCCTTGAATAACAATAGGCCCAAACTTCCCTAAGTCATGATCTTCCACAGCTTGTATCAAGTGGATCAAAATTGGTTCTCCTTCTTTCAAACCCACTTTGATTGTTGGGCTCTTGCTAGCTTCATCCCAAGTGGATTGCACCAATCCTTGCATTGCTTCCTTGATCTTCTTGGCTCTTGATCTTGTAATTGGCCCATTTGGAACTTGCAAAGGATCTTTAAGGCTAGGCCCACTTTGGTTCCTATCATTTCCCCTCTCCTCAAAAGGATTCGACCTCGAATCTTCACCTACATCAAATGGAGAAAGATCAGAAACAGTTGAAAGTAGCAGAAACTTTATACTCACCTGGAAGGTCCACTTTATGAGCATTGTCATTAATTTTCTCAAGAATTTGGAAAGGTTCATCTCTTCGAGGATACAACTTTGTCTTTCTATGGGCTGGGAATCTTTCTTTGTGCATGTGAACCCAAACCCAATCTCCTGGTTCAAAGATGACACGCTTTCGCCCTTTATTGGCTTGGGAAGCAACCCTTTCATTCTTTTTAATTACCTCACACTATGGAAAATCTAATGGCACTCCACTCGTATTTCACTCTTAATTGGCTATTTTTTTTTTTTTTTTAATAGTCTCACACTCTCTTGCCTTTTACCTCAAGAGTTTTCCCACTCAAGTTCTTTAAGAACTAATTGCACTCAATCATGGTACTTTGTTTTATCCCAACTAGTAATTAGACCCAAGAAACAAGAACAAGAACAAGAATAAGAACAAGAACAAGAACAAGAACAAGAACCAAATTTTCGGATTTTTTTTTTTTTTTTCAGCAACGGATTTGATCACAATCAAACGAATAAGCGATTGATGAAACCTGAACAATAACTTAAAAACCCTAGAATAAGGGAATATACGGCAGCCCCTAGAACAAGAGATTTCAGCCAACACAAACTTTAGAACAAGAGGTTTTAGCCAACACAAACTCTTGAACAAATGGTTTCAACCAACACAAACTCTTGAACAATGAACTTCAGCAGCCACGTTTTTTTTTTTTTTTTGTAACCCTAGAACAATGATGCCCTAGAATCAAATACGCAAGAAAGAAAAAGATAGAATTAGACCTGATTGGAAACCTTGCTCTGATACCAAATGATATGAACCCGCGGAATGGAATCCCTTGAACCCACAATCAATTTGAAAACTCACCCAAGAAAGCCAAGATCAAGTCAATGGATGGAGAATCTAGACCCGTTGAGAACCCGTTTCAAGAACCTAGATTATATTAAAATCTAGACCCGATGAAGAACCTATCTCAAGAACCCAGATTACAAGGAGGAACGCCACAAAGGTTGTGAGTTACCTTTGATAAGTTCAAAAGTTCAATCAAGAACAAGAGGAGAAAACTCAACTCACTATGAAAATTCAATATATTGTCTGCCTTCAAATGAGGCTACAAAGAGTATTTAAACCAAAACCTAATTAAAATCCTAACCAAGCTAGAACTCTTTTTTCCCACAAATACCCCTGCGTGAACAGTAATTCTAGTTCCTAAAAAGTAACTTTCCTAATAAACCCTTGGCCCTAATACAAGGCCTTTCTCAAGCCCACTTATTCTAAACTAATAAAAATAAATCTTTTAATAAATTGAAAGCCTTGAATAACAATAGGCCCAAACTTCCCTAAGTCATGTCTTCCACAGCTTGTATCAAGTGGATCAAAATTGGTTCTCCTTCTTTCAAACCCACTTTGATTGTTGGGCTCTTGCTAGCTTCATCCCAAGTGGATTGCACCAATCCTTGCATTGCTTCCTTGATCTTCTTGGCTCTTGATCTTGTAATTGGCCCATCTGGAACTTGCAAAGGATCTTTAAGGCTAGGCCCACTTTGGTTCCCATCATTCCCCCTCTCCTCAAAAGGATTCGACCTCGAATCTTCACCTACATCAAATGGAGAAAGATCAGAAACAGTGAAAGTAGCAGAAACTTTATACTCACCTGGAAGGTCCACTTTATGAAGCATTGTCATTAATTTTCTCAAGAATTTGGAAAGGTCCATCTCCTCGAGGATGCAACTTAGTCTTTCTATGGGCTGGGAATCTTTCTTTGCGCATGTGAACCCAAACCCAATCTCTTGGTTCAAAGATGACACGCCTTCGCCCTTTATTGGCTTGGGAAGCAACCCTTTCATTCTTTTTAATTACCTCAGTGAGTGGTGCAGCTAGTGTACTGAAAGTCTTTGAACAAATCGCCGATAAAAACTAGCCAAACCATGAAAACTTCTTACCTCTGTGATCGACTTAGGTGTGGGCCATTCCTTGATAGGCCTTCACCTTTTCCTTCATCCACCGCAATACCTTTGTAGCTAACAACATAACCAAGAAACACAACTTTGTCCAAGCAAAAGGAACATTTCTTTAGAATTGGCATACAGTTTTTCTTTTCTCAAAACATCAAGCACACAATGCAAATGTTCAATATGCTTCATCTTAAGCTCTTGCTATATACCAAAATATCATCAAAATAGACCAACAACAAATCTGCCTATGAAACGCACGCAATGCATGATTCATTAACCTCATGAAAGTACTTGGGTGCATTAGTTAGACCAAAAGGCATTAACCAACCACTCATACAATCCATATTTAGTTTTACAGGCAGTTTTCAGATCAATTTTTGTGAAAATAGATGACCCATGCAATTCATCTAAGCATATCATCTAAGCCTAGGAATGGGATGGCGATACTTTACCGTGATATTGTTGATAGCCCTGCAATCAACGCACATTCCTCCACGTCCCATCCTTCTTTGGCACTAGTAGCACTGGTACTGCACGCATGGGCTCATGCTCTCTCCTCACATGTACCCCTTGGCTCATCAAATCCTCAACTTGCCTTTGAAGCTCCTTTGTCTCCTCTGGATTACTCCTATAGGCTGGTCGGTTTGGAATAGCAGCTCCGGGCACAAAATCAATCTGGTGCTTCAATGCCTCTAATGGGTGGCAACTCCACTTAGGCATCTCCTTAGGAAACACATCCTCAAACTCCTGCAACAAAGAAACAGCCAACACTAGGAAGAGACTTCGTCAAGTTTCATTAAGTATTAAGATACATGACTCTTTATAGACAAGAGTACAAATCATAGGCTGGTTTGCATAAAAAGCACCTCTTGAACATCACTCGCTCTTAGCATAAAAACTCACTTGCTTTTTTCTGTTTTTCACTCATATTTGTCACTCTTTTTTTCTTTCACTTTCTTTTTCATCTTCTTTTTTTGAACTCTCACTCTCACAATTTTTTTTCAACTCATTTTCTCTTTTCAATTTCACTTGATCTTCATAAACTTGTCTTGGAGTCAACGGTACAAGAGTAATGGTTCCATTGTCTTTTATAAAAGAATACCTATTCTTGAACCCATCATGTGTCACCCTCCTATCATATTGCCACGGCCTCCCCAACAAAATATGGCCAGCATGCATAGGCACAACATCACAAAGCACCTCATCCAGATACTTCCCAATTGAAAAAGTAACTAACACTTGCCTATCCACCCTAACCTCTCCACAATCATTCAACCACTGCAATTTGTATGGTCTAGAGTGTTTTAAGGTTGGTAAATTCAATTTCTCTACCAAAATAGTGCTAGCCACATTAGTACAACTCCCCCCATCAATGATCATACTACATACCTTATTGTTGACGTGGCATCTAGTATGGAAAATGTTCTCTCTCTGTTGCTCTGCATCATCCACCTTAATGTGTGTATTGAGAGCACGCCTGGCAACAAGAGACTCACCTGTCACGGGGTATACCACTCCATCATCATCACTAGCATCAACCAACTCGGGCATCCCATCACTATCATCCTCACTCTCAGTCATCACCTCCCCATTGTCGCGCATAATCATCACCCGCCTGTTTGGACATTGAGAAGCGATGTGCCCTGAACCCAAACACTTAAAGCATTTAATATCTCTATTCCGTGAAGGTTGAGATTCTACCTTGGGTTTGTTGCTAGTTCCCTCATCTTTTCCCTTAGGTGGTTCGGTCTTTCTCTTTGCTTCAGCTGAATCATTCTTATCCCACTTTGATTTCCAAGTAGTATTAGAAACCGAAGTGTACCTTGCTGTCCCTTTTCTCTTTAACTGTCTCTCCACCTTCATAGCCATGTGCACCATGTCCTCTATCTCCACATAATGCTGCAATTCAATTACATTGGCTATGTCCCTATTCAAACCACTCAAAAATCTAGCCATGGTGGCCTCCCGATCCTCCTCTACATTAGCCCGAATCATCGCCACCTCCATCTCCTTATGGTAATCCTCCACACTCCTAGACCCCTGTGTAAGATTTTGGAGCCTTTTGGTAAAGGTCCCTATAGAAGTGGCTAGGTACAAATCTCCGCCTCATGAGAGCTTTCAACTCTCCCCACGTCTCTACAGGCCTCTCATTATTCCTCCTTCTATTGGTCACTAATTGATCCCACCAAATAATAGCATAATCAGTGAACTCTATTACCGCCAACTTCACTTTCTTCTCTTCAGAGTAATTATGACAATCAAACACTAGGTCTATTTTTTTCTCCCACTCTAGATAAACCTCAGGGTCAGTTCTACCTTGGAAAGATGGTATTTTCATTTTGATGCTCCCAAGGCTTCGATCTACACCATCCCGACCCCCTGGGTTCCACTCATGTCCTCTTTCACGCCTAACTCGTCTATGTCTACCCGACCCAACTTCAGATGCTAAGTCTTCCTCATCCTCACCATCTCCTTCATTCTCATACTCATTTTCAACCCTACGCTCACGTCGCCTCCTATCTCTCCCACCTTGCAGATTTCTAATCGCTGTTTCTTGATGATCCATCCTATCCCTCACTTCACCCAACACAAAGTTCAACCGCTCAAACTGTTGTTGCATGGCTTGCAACACAAAGGATGAATTATCTGCCTTCCCCTTTGGTGATGAGTCACTCTTATGAGACATCGTAATGTGCTGCAAAAAAAAAAAAAATGTTAGTGGAAAACCTCACACACTCCCTTACGTGTTTACACTCGAACAATGGCACTCCACTCGTATTTCACTCTTAATTGGCTATTTTTTTCTCTTTTTTTTTTTATAATAGTCTCACACTCTCTTGCCTTTTACCTCAAGAGTTTTCCCACTCAAGTTCTTTAAGAACTAATTGCAACTCAATCATGGTAACTTTGTTTTATCCCAACTAGTAATTAGACCCAAGAAACAAGAACAAGAACCTGAACAAGAACAAGAACAAGAACAAGAACCAGAACCAGAACAAGAACAAGAACAAGAACCAGATCAAATTTTCGGATTTTTTTTTTTTTTTTTTTTTTCAGCAACGGATTTGATCACAATCAAACGAATAAGCAATTGATGAAACCTGAACAATAACTTAAAAACCCTAGAATAAGGGGATATACGGCAGCCCCTAGAACAAGAGATTTCAGCCAACACAAACTTTAGAACAAGAGGTTTCAGCCAACACAAACTCTTGAACAAGAGGTTTCAACCAACACAAACTCTTGAACAATGAACTTCAGCAGCCACGTTTTTTTTTTTTTTTTTTTTGTAACCTTAGAACAATGATGCCCTAGAATCAAATACGCAAGAAAGAAAAAGATAGAATTAGACCTGATTGGAAACCTTGCTCTGATACCAAATGATATGAACCCGCGTAATGGAATCCCTTGAACCCACAATCAATTTGAAAACTCACCCAAGAAAGCCAAGATCAAGTCAATGGATGGAGAATCTAGACCCGTTGAGAACCCGTTTCAAGAACCTAGATTATATTAAAATCTAGACCTGATGAAGAACCTATCTCAAGAACCAAGATTACAAGGAGGAACGCCACAAAGGTTGTGAGGTACCTTTGATAAGTTCAAAAGTTCAATAAAAAACAAGAGGAGAACAAGAAAGCCAAGATCAAGTCAATGGATGGAGAATCTAGACCTGTTGAGAACCCGTTTCAAGAACCTAGATTATATTAAAATCTAGACCCGATGAAGAACCTATCTCAAGAACCCATATTACAAGGAGGAACGCCACAAAGGTTGTGAGTTACCTTTGATAAGTTCAAAAGTTCAATCAAGAACAAGAGGAGAAAACTCAACTCACTTATGAAAATTCAATATATTGTCTGCCTTCAAATGAGGCTACAAAGAGTATTTAAACTAAAACATAATTAAAACCATAACCAAAGTAAAACTCTATCTTCCAAAAATACCCCTACGTGAACAGTGCCACATTACAGTAACTTGGGCCTTAAAGCCCACTTATTCTAAACTAATAAAATAAATCTTTTAATAAATTGAAAGCCTTGAATAACAATAGGCCCAAACTTCCCTAAGTCATATCTTCCACAGCTTGTATCAAGTGGATCAAAATTGGTTCTCCTTCTTTCAAACCCACTTTGATTGTTGGGCTCTTGCTAGCTTCATCCCAAGTGGATTGTACCAATCCTTGCATTGCTTCCTTGATCTTCTTGGCTCTTGATCTTGTAATTGGCCCATCTGGAACTTGCAAAGGATCTTTAAGACTAGGCCCATCTTGGTTCCCATCACAACGGCACACTAGGGCAAAATTTTTCAAAAGAAGGTTTTGAAAAATTTCGAAGAAAGGTAGCTCGACTCTCGAGTGGCTATCGCAATCCAGCGTAAAGAAGACAGAAAAAGAGATTTGGGATTCCGCATCTGCACGTATAACTCCACACTGGGGCAAATTTTTCTATCTTCAAGAAGCTAGAAAAATTTATTCAACATTACACACTAGGGCAAAATTTTTCCATTTTCAGGCGGAAAATTGGAAAAATTCGAAGAGACATCTAAATGGGCCTCGTGAAGGAGTAAGATCCAAGAGTTGCTGACATGGGTCTCATGAAGGAGTAAGACCCAACATTTGTCTAAAATGGGCCCCGTGAAGGAGTAAACCCTAACGTTTGTTGAACCGGGCCTTGCGGAGGATCAAGACCTGATGTCCATACACAAAGCCGTAAACTCATATCCATACACATAGCCATAAACACATAAACAATCCATAAACACATAGCCATAAACACAAACCCATAAACACAAACCACAAATACAAACCCATAAACACAAACCACAAATACAAACCATAGATGTCATATATACAATATCATATATACAATAACCAGTGTTTGTACATCCCAAATGTAAATACAAGATAGCCAGCCAAAATACAAGGCCCCAAAAGATTAAACAAAAAAAAAAAAAAGTTTGACCATGCCGGATGAGCTAACTCTGGTAAGAGGAGCAATACTTGTCATAACCCTATTTTTACCCCCGGATTTTTCTCGGGTGTCGACACGCAAAACGAGGCAGCCCGGACCAAGCCGATCAGACCCGACAAGGATCCACCACATCAAAAGAGCCTCGAGATAGAGTCCAGAGCACATTTCCAGGAGTTCGAGGAGGTTTGACCAATTTTGGCCAAATTTGACTAAGTTTGACCAGGGTTGACCAAGTTTGACTGAGGTTTGACCAAGTCGTTCTGACCCGACAAGGACTTACCACACCAAAAGAACCTCGAGACAGGGCCCGAAACACATTTCCCAGAGTTTGACCGAGGTTTTACCAACTCGTTGACCGAACTGAAAGCTAGATTAGGCTGACTGCCCCCTAACCATTGGATAGATAATGTCGAGAGCTTCGATTCGGTACTTTACGGGTCGAAAACAGACGAAAAAGGAGAGAGTTATGGGCAAAACAGTGAAAATTGGTCCAATACTTAGCCAAATTTTTCTAAGTATTGTGGCAAAACAGCCTATTTGGGAGGCACCATTTGCGCGTAGATTCTTTCCAACCGACTGCAACTTGGTCCGCAAGCTGAAGCCTTTAAACAAAAGGGTTACTTCAGCTACAGTGCGCAATTCTCAGATCGCCAAAAGCTCCTCCGGCCAAGCCGGAATCTCAACCAGAAAATGACCCCCTGACATGAGAAACATCCCAACAGTCTCTGTTCGCGAGGTCATATCTCGCGAACCCATGTTCGCCTCTATGCAAGGCCTGTACTTTTAGAAAGAAGCTAACGCAAGCTTTCTGACGACACCAAGATCGTCGAAATCCGACATCGGGAGCTACGTCTACCAAGCGCACGAAAATAGGTCGATGAAATAAGGTTGTGCTGAAAATCTCATAGTTTTTCCACCAACAATGCCACCCTTGCGCACAGAGTCTGATATGAACCCACGGAATGGAATCCCTTGAACCCACTATCAATTTGAAAACTCACCCAAGAAAGCCAAGATCAAGTCAATGGATGGAGAAGCTAGACCCGTTGAGAACCCGTTTCAAGAACCTAGATTATATTAAAATCTAGACCCGAATGAAGAACCTATCTCAAGAACCCAGATTACAAGGAGGAACGCCACAAAGGTTGTGAGTTACCTTTGATAAGTTCAAAAGTTCAATCAAGAACAAGAGGAGAAAACTCAAGTCACTATGAAAATTCAATATATTGTCTGCTTCAAATGAGGCTACAAAGAGTATTTAAACCAAAACCTAATTAAAATCCTAACCAAGCTAGAACTCTTTTTTCCCACAAATACCCCTACGTGAACAATAATTCTAGTTCCTAAAAAGTAACTTTCCTAATAAACCCTTGGCCCTAATACAAGGCCTTTTTCCAGCCCACTTATTCTAAACTAATAAAAATAAATCTTTTAATAAATTGAAAGCCTTGAATAGCAATAGGCCCAAACTTCCCTAAGTCATGTCTTCCACAGCTTGTATCAAGTGGATCAAAATTGGTTTTCCTTCTTTCAAACCCACTTTGATTGTTGGGCTCTTGCTAGCTTCATCTCAAGTGGATTGCACCAATCCTTGCATTGCTTCCTTGATCTTCTTGGCTCTTGATCTTGTAATTGGCCCATTTGGAACTTGTAAAGGATCTTTAAGGCTAGGCCCACTTTGGTTCCCATCAGAGTCTTCCTGACACACAACGAGTTGATCCACAAACCCGGGTACGTTGAAAAGAGGACATGTTCAGACACAACATGGAACTCTCGGATCGTCAAGATTTTCCCCGGTCTAGCTGGAATCTCTATCGGAAAAATGGCCTCCGACAGACCAAAAACACTCCGGTGGCCTTTGTTCGTGGAACCATATTTTGCGAACCCAAGCTCGGTTTCCCGCAAGTCCAAAACTTTAAGGGAGAGGGTAGCGCAAGCTTTCCAACGGTACCAAGAACGTTGAAAACCGACGTCAGGAGCTAGGTCAAATATGCGCGCAAACACAGACAAAAAGTGAGGAAAAACATGCCGAAGACTTGACACGTTTTTCCTTCCAGACAACCGCCTTCGCGCACAGAGTCTTTCCGACTCACAACGAGTTGATCCGAGAGCCCGGATGCATTAGAAAGATGGAAACTCCAGCTACGACGTGCAACTCTCGGTTTGCCGGTGGCTTCCCCTGTTTGGCCCGAATCTTCGCCGGAAAAACGCACAAAAACAGCTCCGGCACCCCAACTTCCGGGAGCCATAACTCTCTCGTCTGAACTCCGATTCGCGCAAACTTTATATCATTGGAAAGTAGACGTCGAGAGACTTTCGGAGATATGATGTATAACCCATTTTGAGCACCAGAAGGCCTCCAAAATTGCCCCCAAAAATCGGGTCAGAAAAGGGTACACACGCGAAAACCGAGGAAGATTCGGTGGAGGGGCCGCGTGGCGGATAAGAATGTGTTAAGACCCCAACCATCCCACATCCGTGGGTATGCTTACCCTAGCCACTAAGGCACGGATTGACTTAGTTTAACATTCGATTAAAACATGTATGAGCTTATATTCATGATTAGTAAGTCCAAGCTATAAAAGCTTGTACCTAGATGGTTAATTGAGTGCATTGGGGGTCTAGTACATTTCTAGGCTTTAACCCCTTGTACTTGTTTGTTAGAGCTTCTAAGGGTTGTACCTTGGTTGTTACTAGCAATAGCCAATAGGAGCCTTGATCTGGACCAGCCAATGGGAGGCTTGATCTAGATCAACCAATGAGAGGCATGCATGAGAAAACACATGCAAACTATGTGTGTTATCTCTGCCATGCCTCCATTGTTGCTGATTATCAAAAATACCTTCATTGCTTCTCTTAGAAATTCTCTCTAGGAGATTAGATTCATTAGTTGATAGAATTCAATAATAATTAGTAGGTTTTGTTCATGAATGCAAGGGGATCAATCCTATCGGATTGAATTATTCATATTGTTCTTGGATTGTGTGATTTAGGAGAGAATCTGTGTGTTTTAGAGAGAGAAAGCAAAAGGTTCCTTTCATTTGGTATCAGAGCTATATACGAGCCATGGTTGAAACAAGAGCCAGTCAAATTGCGGTTCTTGAGAAGAATATGGAAAGGTTCCAGAAACAAGTGGATGATCACACGGGGTCCATTGAAGGATTGCACTCGAAGGTTGATGGATTAGAGGCTGGAGTGGCTGAAATTCGAGCTATGATGCAGGAGGTGATGAAAAGATTACCAGTGGTGGAGCAACCAACAGTGCAACCGAGGTAGGAAGAGCAAAGTCCAAATCAGGTTCAAGCTAATTTGGGAGAGCAAATTCCAATAGCTCTTAGAGAAGCTCATGGAGTTCCATTAGGGGCTGAGGTGAGGAATGCTATGCCCATGAGACCATTGAATTAAGACTTTAGAGTCAGAGCTAATCAGCCACAAGTTGGTATGCAAACAGGTGAGTTTTTTGAAAATGGTCAGAATGGACCCATTTTGGGTGAATTTGGTGACCCGATTGAGGAAAGAAGGAATGTGAGGAACAATGCTAGGTTCATGCCTCCATTTCAAGGGCATTTTGAAGCTCCATATGAGGAACCTTGGCAAGGAAGGCAGAAAGGGCAGCAAGCACAATTTGAGCCCCATGCTGCCCCACCAAGACATGGAATGCACTTTGGTGACCTGAGAGAGGAACAATGGGGTTTGAATGACCAAGATGAGGCTTGGTTTGATCCAGGAGGAGGAAGACAAGCTCAGGGAAAGGCCAAGGCAGTACCAAGGAGCTCACCATAGAGATCCTTATTGGCAAGAGCAAGATGGACCTCCATGGAACCAACGGAGAGCAAGGGACCCGAGGCCAATGAAGTTGGACTTTCCAAGGTTCAAGGGTGGTGATCCAACAGCTTGGGTGTATAGGGCATTGCAATACTTCCACTACTATCAAGTTCCTGAACCCGAGAAGGTAATGCATGCTTCTTACCACTTAGATGAGGAAGCCCTAGTGTGGTTCCAAGATTGTGAGCATGAATTGCATGGATGGAATGATTTTGTTAGAGCTATACAAATTAGGTTTGGGCCTGCTAGTTATGATGATCCTATGGAATTGTTGACGAAATTGAAACAAACTCATTCTATTGCTGCATATAAGAGTCAATTTGAGTTAACTAGTAATAGGGTGAGGGATTTATCTGACATGCACAAATTAAGCTGTTTCATGAGTGGCATGAAAGATGAAATCAGGTTGGCTGTAAAAATGCAAGGGCCAAGGAACTTAGGGGAGGCCTATGCCTTGGCCAAGATACAAGAGGAGTACTTGACAACTGTGAAAAGAAGTACAAGACCAACCTTTGAGCCAAGCCGAGACTCATGGGTCCAGTCACAAGCCCAACAAGGGGCAGCCCGGGTTGAGATCAAAAGTGGGGATTCCAAACAGTTTAGTGTAAGACCTTCTATGCAAGTGCAAAGGTTAATACCTATGCAAATGTCAGAGAGGAGGAAGAAGGGTTTGTGCTACAATTGTGATGAGAGATGGAGTTCAGATCACAGGTGCAAGGATAGGAAACTATATCTTATTGAAGAAGTGGAAGATGAAGAGGCCAAATTGGTAGAAATTAGGGAAGAAGAAGTTGAGGCAGAATTAGAAGAAGCAAAGGCCGAGATCACTTTATGTGCTTTATTGGGTAGCACCTCTCCTTCCACCATGAGAGTGATTGCCATTATGAATGGCCAGATGACTGTTGTTCTTCTTGATACTGGAAGCACCCATAACTTCATGGATGGGACTTTGGCAAAGACATTGAAGCTACCAATTGATGGGGAAAGCAACTTTGGAGTGAGGGTTGCAAATGGCCAAGTAATAAGAACTTTGGGTGAATGCAAAGAAGTGAAGTTCAAGATGCAAGCCTTGCACTTGAAATTGACTTTCAACTTGCTAGAATTGGGAGGATATGGCATAGTATTGGGTACCCAATGGTTGAGCACACTTGGGATGATTAATTGGAACTTCAAGAACCTTATGATGGGGTTCATGCATGAAGGAAAGAAAGTGTGGCTGCAAGGGTTGAAGGAAAAACCCAACTTGATACAAGGTAGCAAGGACTTCAAGGGGAAGGCTACCATGAAGGGACTACTCTTTCAGATTATGCCTTGTGAGTTGGCTAGTATACAAGAAGAGATTGGTGCTCCAATCCGAGAGTTAGTAGAAGAATTTCCTCAAGTCTTTGAGGAACCCAAGGGTTTGCCGCCCAAGAGGAACCATGAGCACCAAATACTACTCAAGCATGAGACTAGCAAGCCTGCAAGGTTTCTCCAACCTCTTGGCATACCTCCTAGGCCGTGGCTCTCCAGTAGTATGGACTTTGTGGAAGGGCTGCTCACTTCTAGCAAGAAAAAGGTGTTCAAGCTACATGGGAGCTCTTGCTCAAGCTCCAAGAAGACTACCCACACCTTGTGGGCAAGGTGTTTTAGATGGAGGGGGCAATGTTAAGACCCCAACCATCCCACATCCGTGGGTATGCTTACCCTAGCCATTAAGGCACGGATTGGCTTAGTTTAACATTCGATTGAAACATGTATGAGCTTATATTCATGATTAGTAAGGTCAAAACTATAAAAGCTTGTACCTAGATGGTTAATTGAGTGCATTGGGGGTCTAGTACATTTCTAGGCTTTAACCCCTTGTACTTGTTTGTTAGAGCTTCTAAGGGTTGTACCTTGGTTGTTACTAGCAATAGCCAATAGGAGCCTTGATCTGGACCAGCCAATGGGAGGCTTGATCTAGATCAACCAATGAGAGGCATGCATGAGAAAACACATGCGAATTGTGTGTGTTATCTCTGCCATGCCTCCATTGTTGCTGATTATCAAAAATACCTTCATTGTTTCTCTTAGAAATTCTCTCTAGGAGATTAGATTCATTAGTTGATAGAATTAAATAATAATTAGTAGGTTTTGTTCATGAATGCAAGGGGATCAATCCTATAGGATTGAATTATTCATATTGTTCTTGGATTGTGAGATTTAGGAGAGAATCTGTGTGTTTTAAAGAGAGAAAGCAAGAGGTTCCTTTCAGAATGCCACGTGGTGAAGAGCACGCCTCGCGTGCCACAGTCCCGTGTGAGGCATGCAACTCCGCCTATAAATAAAGCCTCACCCCCCCAGTCCAGGTGCGATTTGGCTCGAGCCCCAAGGCTGTCTGAGCGTAGTTTAGGCAGAAAATAGGGGTTTTTGGGGTCTTTTAGGGGTTTTTGGGTAGTTTTTAGAGTGAGAGGCACCCACTTAGGTAATCTCTCTCTCTAACCTCTCCTCATCCTCCCTCTTCTCTCTTTTGCTTTCTTTTCTTAGTAGAAGTGACTAGTGATGATTCCTAAAATGGGAAGGGATTCACAAGGATCCACTCTTGCTTGGTGCTTTTAGTTCATTAAATGTTTTATTTATATTCTTTAAGTTCATTTATTGCTTTATTTACTTGCTTTAAGTTTATCTATTGCTTTATGCTTTAAGATTTATTTATTACTTTCCATATTTGCTTTAAATACATTTATTGCTTTCTGCAGTGCTTTAAATTATTTATTGCTTTCATTTACGTTTATTACGTACTTGTGAATATTATATTGTGATTATCCCCTTTCCCCGTGTATTTGGGCGTGAAAATCCTTAGTTGGTCTTGGCGGATTATGTAAAACCTCAAAGGGGCATTAACAACCATGTAAACCCACAAGGTATTGGATCCAAGAACACACTCCCTTGATTAAATTCCGTCATTTACCGCTTTACTACATTATAAATGCTTATTATTTATTCCCTTTTTTTCTCTTTGAGATTTGGGCGTGATAATCCCGATTGGCGGTGGTGGATTATGTAAGACCTCAAAGAGGCATTAACAACCACGTAATTGCATAGGGCATTGGATCCAAGAATAGCCCTTGCTTTAAATTCCATATTGCTTTAAATACATTTATCGCTTTCCGCAATGCTTTAAATTTATTTATTGCTTTCATTTACATTTACTACGTACTTGTGAATATTATATTGTGATTATCCCCTTTCCCCGTGTATTTAGGCGTGATAATCCTTAGTTGCTCGTGGTAGATTATGTAAGACCTCAAAGAGGCATTAACAACCACATAAACCCACAAGATATTTGACCCAAGAACACATCCCCTTGTTTAAGTACCGTCATTTATAGCTTTGCTACGTTGTGAATATTTATTTTCTCCCCCTTTTTCCCCCGTAAAATGGGCGTGATAATCCCGATTGTTCATGGTGGGTTATGTAAGACCTCAACGATGATGGAGATCAAGGCACCACTTCAAAGGACCTCGTTCAAGTACCAATTGGGCCGGTTACGAGAGCACGAGCAAAGAAGTTCAAGGATGTACTCAACGGACTCATTCAAGAGTTATGGGCTCAAGCAAATTCGTGGAGGCCCAGTGAGCATGATCCACGTGGGCAACAAAGAATCGTCACCTTGATTCAAGTTCTAGAAGGATCCGGTCAAGGCCAATAAATTGGCTGGCTTAAATATTTTCCAGGATTATTCTAGAAGGAGAATAAAATCAAATATTATTCTATAAGGACTTATTCCATAAGTGACTTTCTTTTCTTGGAGGAGAAGCTAAGGATTATTCCATAAGTGATTTCTTTTCTTGGAGGAGAATTTCAGGATTATTCCATAGGTGATTTCTCTATTTTGGCTGAGAAGCTAATGTCAGACATTATCTAGCCTTAATTTTAGGATTCTTTTATTTGGTCTTTTAGTAACCAAATTCGTTTCTCTTTAATTGTATTGTATTCATCTAGGGTTGAAAACAGGTTATAAATAGCCTGCACTCATTGTAATGAGCACATCATTGATCATTAATAAAAACTGGTGAGGTTTATTCTCTTTGGTTCTTTGAAGAACTACTTGAACTTATCGGGATTTCCCGTGGCGTTCATCTCGACTTATCAAACGGAAACTCCATCACCGTTTGTGGCGTCTTCCTTATACCGAGGTTCTTGTTTGTCATAAACAAAGGGTCGAGGTCTTCCATTCGAATCTGTCCATAGAACGATCTTGGGTTCCCTTTCGTTGTTGGGTCTCGTTATTCTTGACGGGGTTCACATCATCTGGTATCAGAGCACGGTTTCTAGTTCAGGTTTGCCTATCCTTTAACATTTTCATTCCTTTGTTTCTTCTTTAGCCGTCCATATCATTTATCTCTTCTTAGCAGAATTTCCTTTACCCTATCTGTTCAACCTTTGTTTGTTCTTGTTGATGTCTAAACTATTGTTCTGGTCTCCCATCTCTTAGTTATTTCGAAAATCTTATTTTTATTATTCACAAAAGCTAGTTGCTGATCAAAAAAAAAAAAAAAAAAAGAGAGAGAGACTCGAAGAAGAAGACAAAAAAAAAAAAAAAGAAAAAAAGGAGTTCAAAAAAAAAAAAAAATTCACTATTCTGTGCTTCCAAAATTTCAAACTGCCATATTCCTTCTAATTCTAATCTGAAAAAAAAAAAAATTCCATATTCCTTGTGTCCAAATCTGAAATTCCTTGATTAATTCTTGGTGAATTGTTGCGGGAAATTTTGAGTTGTTTGTTTAGTTTCAAAAGAACTGAAAGAGAATTATCGAGTGAAAGAGTGGTGAGAACATCGGAGGGTAAAAGCCATATTATTTTGAGTGAAACACGAGTGGAGAGTGATCCACATTCTTGAGTGTAAACACGTAAGGGAGTGATTCGTGAGGTCCTTTCTTTTTTTTGTTTCTTTTCTCTCTAACCTTTGTTTTGCAGCAATCATGACTTACGATAGTGGTAAGAGCATTGCCGAAGATGAAACAAAATTGGCTGATCCGAAAGTTGTTTATGGAGGCCATGATGAGTGAGATGAGGCGTGTGATGAAGATAGAGATGGAGCAGGTTCACGAACGGATAGATCAAATGGAGAATAGACGTGAGGAGCAAAAACAAAACGGTCGTAATTTGCGTAGAAGGGAAAGAGTTCCAGCGAGGGAGGAGGAAGAAGAGCGTTATGGGTCTGGTTTTGATGAAGAAGAAGATCGGGATTCCATTGTTAACAATAGGAGACCCGGAGGAAGATTTGGAGGAGCTAGGAATCGCGAAGATAACAACTTGAGTGGTATTAAGATGAAGATTCCGTCCTTTCAAGGTAGATCTGATCCTGAGGCATATCTTGAGTGGGAGAAGAAGATGGAGTTCGTGTTCGATTGCCACAACTACTCGGAGACAAAGAAGGTAAAATTAGCTGTGATTGAATTTTCTGAATATGCTGTTACTTGGTGGGATCAGCTTGTGATAAACAGGAGGCGGAATAGAGAACGACCAATAGACACATGGGAGGAGATGAAAGTAGTGATGAGAAAGCGGTTCATTCCAAGTTACTACTACAGAGAGTTGTACAAGAAGCTACAAGGTCTTAGACAAGGGAGTCGAAGCGTAGAAGATTACTACAAGGAGATGGAGATTGCTATGATCCGCGCTAATGTAGAGGAGGATCGGGAGGCCACAATGGCTAGATTTTTACTTGGCTTAAACCGGGAGATCCATGATAAGGTAGAGATGCAGCATTATGTGGAATTGGAAGATATGGTGCATATGGCTATCAAAGTGGAACAACAACTCAAGAGAGGGAGTGGGACACGTGCAGGCCATAACTCTAGTTCTACCTCTTGGAAATCGAGTCATGCCAAGCCGCTGGACAAGTCACAAACTCCCAAACCCGAGCCCAAGTCCGTGACCACCAGCCACGTTCCTCAAGGTAAAACCGAAGCCTCTACCTCTAGGAATCGTGATATTAAATGTTTTAGATGTCAAGGCAGGGGCCACATTGCAAGTCAATGTCCAAACAAGCAAGTCATGGTGTTGCAAGCCAATGGTGAGATTGTGACCGATTGTGAAGATTCTGACACCGACGACATGCCGCCATTGGAGGACGTTTTCGAGGAGGAGTATTTAGCCCCTGACGCATTGACATTGGTGGCAAGAAGAGCATTGAGCTTGCAAGCAAAAGGAGTCGATGAAATACAGCGGGAGAACATCTTTCACACTAGGTGCTACGTTAAAGACAAGGTATGTAGTGTGATTATTGATGGTGGTAGTTGTACTAATGTTGCAAGCACAATTATGGTGGAGAAATTGGGATTGCCCATGGCAAAGCACCCTAGACCGTACAAGTTGCAATGGCTAAATGATAGTGGTGAGATAAGGGTGAACAAGCAAGTGCTAGTTGCATTTCGAATCGGTAAATACGAAGATGAAGTGATGTGTGATGTAGTACCGATGCAAGCGGGACATTTATTGCTAGGGCGTCCATGGCAGTTCGATAGGCAAGTGAAGCATGATGGCTTTACGAACAAGTACTCTTTTGTACTTAATCAACGATACTAATCACTCTTGTACCATTGACACCAACAGCAAGTATCACGAGGATCAAGTGAGATTGACACCGCAGCAAGGAGAGTACGATCAAAAGTGAAAGAGACAAAAGTGAGCAAAAGAAAAAGAGTGAAAAAAAGAGAGTCAGAGAGGGGCAAAAGAAAAAGAGTGAAAATCAGAGAGGGGCCGAGAAAAATGAGAGAGAAAAAGAAAATCAAAGTTTGGCCCTTGAGAGAAAATCAGAGAGAACACAAAAGAATTTCTATGCAAAAGTGAGTGAGATCAAGCGAGCAATGTTTTCAAATCAGCCGATGATTGTACTTTTGTACAAAGAGGCACTTTTAAACACTAACGAACTAGACCTTGCTTTGCCTAGTTCTATTGTTTCTCTTTTGCAGGAGTACGAGGATGTCTTCCCCGAGGAAACACCACATGGGTTACCTCCAATCCGAGGGATTGAACATCAAATTGATTTTGTGCCCGGTGCAACCATTCCAAACCGACCAGCTTATAGGAGCAATCCCGAGGAGACAAAGGAGCTTCAACGGCAGGTAAGTGAATTGCTGGAGAAAGGGCATGTGAGGGAGAGCATGAGCCCATGTGCGGTTCCGGTCTTACTTGTACCTAAGAAGGATGGGACGTGGAGAATGTGCGTTGATTGCCGAGCCATCAACAACATAACGGTAAAGTATCGTCATCCTATCCCACGCTTAGATGATATGTTAGATGAGCTGCATGGTTCTTGCATATTTTCTAAAATTGATTTAAAGAGTGGTTATCATCAAATTAGGATAAAAGAAGGAGATGAATGGAAAACCGCCTTTAAAACAAAATATGGTTTGTATGAATGGTTAGTTATGCCTTTTGGTTTGACTAATGCTCCGAGCACCTTTATGAGACTTATGAACCATGTTTTGCGCACATTTATAGGCAGATTTGTTGTTGTCTATTTTGATGATATACTCATTTATAGCAAAAACCTAGATGACCATGTAGTACATGTGAAATCCGTTTTAGATGTGCTGAGGAAAGAAAGGTTGTTTGCTAATTTAAAGAAGTGCACTTTTTACACCGATAAGCTTGTATTTTTGGGATTTGTTGTTAGTGCACAAGGTATACAGGTTGATGAAGAGAAGGTACGTGCAATCCAAGATTGGCCGAGCCCCACAAGTGTAGGTAATGTTCGTAGTTTTCATGGACTTGCTAGTTTCTACCGGCGGTTCGTGAAGGACTTCAGTAGCTTAGCCGCACCGCTTACTGAAGTGATCAAGAAGAACGTTGGATTTCGGTGGGGAGAAGAACAAGAGAAGGCATTTCAATTGATCAAAGAGAAGCTGACTAACGCACCTTTGTTGTCTTTACCTAACTTTTCTAAAACGTTTGAAATTGAATGTGATGCTTCAGGTGTTGGTATAGGCGCCGTTCTTATGCAAGAAGGACGACCAATTGCTTACTTCAGCGAGAAACTCAGCGGGGCAGCCTTAAACTACCCAACTTATGACAAGGAGTTGTATGCATTGGTTCGGGCTTTAGAAACATGGCAGCACTACCTATGGCCTAAGGAGTTCGTGATTCACACCGATCATGAGTCCTTGAAACACTTGAAGGGCCAACACAAGCTAAACAAAAGGCATGCGCGATGGGTGGAGTTCATAGAGACATTTCCATACGTCATTCGGTACAAGCAAGGTAAGGAGAATGTAGTCGCCGATGCACTTTCTCGCAGGTATGCCTTACTCTCCACACTTGATGCAAAATTGCTTGGTTTTGAACACATTAAAGAATTATATGCTGAAGACCACGAATTTTGTGAGGAATATCGAGCTTGTGAGAAAATCGCCTCTGGTAAGTTCTTTAGGCTTGATGGATTTCTATTTCGAGAAAATAAGCTATGCGTGCCTAACTGTTCTATGAGGGAGTTATTAGTGCAGGAATCACATGGTGGGGGATTAATGGGACATTTTGGAGGTTGCAAAGACTTTAGCTATTTTGCAGGACCACTTCTATTGGCCTCGCATGAAACGAGATGTCGAACGGATTTGTGGTAGATGTGTCACATGCAGGCAAGCTAAATCCAAAGTGCAGCCCAACGGTTTGTATACTCCTTTACCAATTCCTAGTGAGCCTTGGATTGATATTTCAATGGATTTTGTGTTAGGTTTGCCTAGGACTAAACGTGGAAGAGATTCCATTTTTGTGGTCGTGGATAGATTTTCTAAAATGGCACATTTTATTCCATGTCACAAAACGGATGATGCTTCGCATGTTGCTGATTTGTTCTTTAGAGAGATTGTGAGATTACATGGCATGCCTAGGACAATTGTTTCGGATAGAGATGCTAAGTTCTTGAGCTATTTTTGGAAGACTTTGTGGTGTAAGCTAGGTACTAAGCTATTGTTTTCCACTACTTGTCATCCACAAACTGATGGTCAAACTGAAGTAGTAAATAGGACTTTGTCTACTCTATTGAGGGCAATCATTAGAAAGAACATCAAAACATGGGAGGAATGTTTACCACATGTTGAGTTTGCATATAATAGAGCTGTTCATTCTGCTACCAAATTTTCGCCATTTGAAATTGTATATGGGTTTAATCCTTTAACTCCATTGGATTTATCTCCTTTACCTTTGACGGAGCACGTTAATTTAGATGGCAAAAAGAAAGCTGACTTTGTGAAGCAGATTCATGAGAAAGCAAGACTCAACATTGAGCGAAGAACGGAGCAATATGCCACACCAAGCCAACAAGGGACGTCGCCAGCTGGTTTTTGAACCCGGAGATTGGGTTTGGCTGCATATGAGAAAAGAAAGATTCCCGGCGAAAAGACGTTCCAAATTGCTCCCAAGAGGAGATGGTCCTTTCCAAGTCCTCGAGCGTATCAATGACAACGCTTACAAGCTAGATTTACCTGGTGAGTACAATGTAAGTGCCACTTTTAATGTTACTGATTTGAGTCCTTTTGATGTAGGTGATGATTTGAGGGCAAATCCTTTTCAAGAGGAGGGGAATGATGGAGATCAAGGCACCACTTCAAAGGACCTCGTTCAAGTACCAATTGGGCCAGTTACGAGAGCACGAGCAAAGAAGTTCAAGGATGTACTCAACGGGCTCATTCAAGAGTTATGGGCTCAAGCAAATTCGTGGAGGCCCATTGGGCATGATCCACCTGGGCAACAAAGAATCATCACTTTGATTCAAGTTCTAGAAGGATCCGGTCAAGGCCAATAAATTGGCTGGCTTACTTTCCTTATTCCAGAAGGAGAATAAAATCAAATTTGGCTGATAAGGACATTCCATTTCAGTGACTTTCCATTTTCTTGGAGGCACCTCCATTTTAGGACTTATTCCATTTGACTTTCTTTTCAGTCTGGCACCTTCCATTCTAAGACTTTTCCATTTGATTTCTCTATTCAGTCTGGATTTTGGCTGCTAATGTCAGACATTATTAGCCTTAATTTTAGGCCCTTAATATTTTAGTCTTTTAGAACCAAACCAAATTCGTTTCTCTTTATTGTATATGAAGCATCTAGGGTTGAAAACAGGTTATAAATAGCCTGCACTCATTGTAATAGCACATCATTGATCATTAATAAAAACTGGTGAGGTTTATTCTCTTTGGTTCTTTGAAGAACTACTTGAACTTATCGGGATTTCCCGTGGCGTTCATCTCGACTTATCAAACGGAAACTCCATCACCGTTTGTGGCGTCTTCCTTATACCGAGGTTCTTGTTTGTCATAAACAAAGGGTCGAGGTCTTCCATTCGAATCTGTCCATAGAACGATCTTGGGTTCCCTTTCGTTGTTGGGTCTCGTTATTCTTGACGGGGTTCACATCAATTATGTTTTCAATGAGCAAAAGCTGAGCCAAAAGTCCTATTAATGAAAATACCGAATGGTATTGGAGGTTTAGGTAAGTCTTTCAGTAGCACTAAACCCCATGTAAATCCAAGAGGCGTTGGACCCACAAAATTGCCAACATATTTTTGAAAAATGATTTTTCATCATATAAGTCCCATACGGTATTGGAGGTTTAGGTAAGTCTTTCAGTAGCACTAAACCCCATGTAAATCCATGAGGCATTGGACCTACAAAATTGCCAACATATTTTCGAAAATTGATTTTTTATCATATAAGTCCCACACGGTATTGGAGGTTTAGATAAGTCTTTCAATAGCACTAAACCCCATGTAAATCCATGAGGCGTTGGACCCATAAAATTGCTAACATATTTTCGAAAACTGATTTTTCATCATATAAGTCCCACACGGTATTGGTGGTTTGGATAAGTCTTTCAATCTCACCAAACCCCATGTAAATCCATGAGGCATTGGACCCATGAATTTCCCAATGACATTTTAAAATGATTTTGTTATTTAAGTCCTATTCGGCCTCCAAGGTTTAGGTAAGTCTTTCAATAGCACTAATCCTTCGTGTAAGTCCGAGAGGCATTGAATTCTCTTCTAAATTGCCTTATTTTATTCATGTAAATCCTAAGGTAGTGTCGAGATTCAAGTAAGCCTTTCAATAGCATTGAATCCCGAACCCCACGAGGTCTTGACCTTTTCCATAAAAATTCTCATGTTGTCATAAATTACACTTTGCCATTGCGATTAAGCGTTATATTTATGTCATCCCATATTTGTCATCCTCATTATGATACATCCATCTCGTGCTAGTGATTTATGTGCTGCGAACATGCCTTGATCACTCGCTCAAACCTTTTTTATGATTTATGTGCTGCAAACATGCCGTGATCATCCCATACTGATATGAACCCGCGGAATGGAATCCCTTAAACCCATAATCAATTTGAAAACTCAACCAAGAAAGCCAAGATCAAGTCAATGGATGGAGAATCTAGACCCCTTGAGAACCCGTTTCAAGAACCTAGATTATATTAAAATCTAGACCTGATGAAGAACCTATCTCAAGAACCCAGATTACAAGGAGGAACGCCACAAAGGTTGTGATTTACCTTTGATAAGTTCAAAAGTTCAATCAAGAACAAGAGGAGAAAACTCAACTCACTATGAAAATTCAATATATTGTCTGCCTTCAAATGAGGCTACAAAGAGTATTTAAACCAAAACCTAATTAAAATCCTAACCAAACTAGAACTCTTTTTTCCCAAAAATACCCCTGCGTGAACAGTGCCACGCAACAGTAATTAGGCTACAGTAACTTGGGCCATAATACAAGGCCTCCTTGTAAGCCCACTTATTCTAAACTAATAAAATAAATCTTTTAATAAATTGAAAGCCTTGAATAACAATAGGCCCAAACTTCCCTAAGTCATATCTTCCACAGCTTGTATCAAGTGGATCAAAATTGGTTCTCCTTCTTTCAAACCCACTTTGATTGTTGGGCTCTTGCTAGCTTCATCCCAAGTGGATTGCACCAATCCTTGCATTGCTTCCTTGATCTTCTTGGCTCTTGATCTTGTAATTGGCCCATCTGGAACTTGCAAAGGATCTTTAAGGCTAGGCCCACCTTGGTTCCCATCATTCCCCCTCTCCTCAAAAGGATTCGACCACGAATCTTCACCTACATCAAATGGAGAAAGATCAGAAACATTGAAAGTAGCAGAAACTTTATACTCACCTGGAAGGTCCACTTTATAAGCATTGTCATTAATTTTCTCAAGAATTTGGAAAGGTCCATCTCCTCGAGGATGCAACTTAGTCTTTCTATGGGCTGGGAATCTTTCTTTGCGCATGTGAACCCAAACCCAATCTCCTGGTTCAAAGATGACACGCCTTCGCCCTTTATTGGCTTGGGAAGCAACCCTTTCATTCTTTTGGGCAATTTGAAGTCCGTACCCTCTCATGAAGTGACTTCACCAACTCCGCCTTCTTTTGTCCATCCAAGCTACTCCTGCCATCAATAGGTAAAGGCATTAAATCTAAAGGAGTAAGTGGATTAAAATCATAAACAATTTCAAAAGGGGAATAAGAAGTAGTAGAATGCATGGCCCTATTATATGCAAACTCTATAAATGGCAAACAATCCTCCCAAGTTTTTAAATTCTTATGAACAACAGTGCGTAAAAGCTGAGTTAAAGTCCTATTAACTACTTCAGTCTGACCATCAGTCTGCGGATGACAAGTAGTGGAAAATAAGAGCTTAGTACCCAATTTACCCCACAACACCTTCCAAAAGTAGCTAAGGAATTTAACATCCCTATCAGAAACAATACTCCGAGGTACACCATGGAGTCGCACTATCTCCCTGAAAAACAAGTCAGCTATGTTTGTGGCATCATCTGTTTTATGGCATGGAATGAAATGTGCCATCTTACTAAATCTATCCACAACCACAAAAATAGAATCTCTACCCCTTTTTGTCCTAGGCAGCCCCAAAACAAAGTCCATAGATATGTCTACCCATGGCTCACTAGGAACGGGTAAGGGTGTATACAACCCATGTGGCAAAACCTTAGATTTGGCCTTTCTACATGTAATGCACCTGCCACAAATGCGATTCACATCTTTCTTCATCTTAGGCCAAAAGAAATGTTCATGCAAGATGTCTAAAGTTTTCTTGACACCAAAGTGTCCCATTAATCCCCCACCATGTGCCTCACGCACCAATAACTCACGCATAGAACAACTTGGCACACAGAGTTTGCTTTCTTTAAACAAATAACCATCGTGCTTGTAAAACTTACCGAATGCCGTCTTATCACATGCCTTATACACATCAGAAAAGTCAGTGTCATCAGCATACATGTCTTTCACATATTTAAAACCCAAGCAACTTAGCACTCATAGAAGTAAGAAGTACATACCTCCGGGATAAAGCATCAGCAACAATGTTCTCCTTACCTTGCTTGTAACGGATGACATATGGAAAGGTCTCAATGTATTCCAGCCATCTAGCATGCCTTTGATTCAACTTACCTTGACCCTTGAGATGCTTCAATGATTCATGATCGGTGTGGATCACAAATTCCCTAGGCCACAAGTAGTGCTGCCAAGTCTCTAATGCACGAACAAGAGCATAAAGCTCTTTGTCATAAGTAGGGTACTTCAGGGACGCCCCACTTAAGCTTCTCACTGAAGAAGGCTATGGGCCGCCTATCCTGCATCAAAACAGCTCCAATCCCTATTCCTGAGGCATCACATTCAATCTCAAAAGCTTTGTTAAGGCATCACATTCAATCTCAAAAGCTTTGTTAAAATTAGGTAACGCTAACACAGGTGCAGAGCACAACCTTTCTTTAATAGTGGCAAAAGCATTATCTTGATCAGCTCCCCAATGAAACCCAACATTCTTTTTAATTATCTCAGTGAGTGGTGAAGCCAGGGTGCTAAAGTCTTTAACAAAACGTGATGAGAATCAACAAGCACCATTAAAGGATCCATTGCATGTTCCAGTTAGGCCAATTACTAGAGCAAGATCCAAGAAGATCAAAGAAGCACTTAATGGGCTGATTCAAGATATTTGGGCTGATTCTACAACGGGGTATTCCAAGCTTGGCCCAAAAGAAGATGAAGGCGTCATAAATTTAATCCAAGCTACTGATGGGACTGATCATGCTTAATTGGGCCTAATTCCCTCTGAAATGGCATTGATTAATGGCTGAATATTTGCAAGGATTTAGAAAGGGAAAGGGGCTGATTACTTTCCAAAAATCAGACCAGTTAATTGGCTGATTTACTTTCCTTTTCCATGCCAATTAATTTGGCTGATTGACTTTTCCATTTCAGACTTTCCATAACCAAAATTTCCTTATCTATTTCAGTCTATTATTGGCTACTAATGTCAGACACTATTAGTCTTAATTTTAGGCCCTTAGTTTTAGTCTTTTTAGAATCAAGTTATTTTCCTTTTATTGTATGGGCGTCTAGGGTTGAAAACAGGTTATAAATAGCCTGCACTCATTGTAATAGAGCATTATTGAATTTGAATACAAAGAAAAATGTGAGGTTTGTTTCTTCTATTAGTTCTTCAGTGAACTTGTGAACTTATCAAGGATTCTTCCTTGTGGCGTTCAAATCTTATACCTTCGGTTCATGATTCTTTTATAATCATTGGGTTGGGGTTTGTTATCTTTATACCTTTGATTCGCGTTTCATTTATAAACGTTGGGTTGGGGTGTTCTATCAAAACTCTGATTTTAGCTTTCTTGGGCAAGTAATCCAATATTGTTTGCTGGGTCTCAAAGCGTGTCTGTTGAGGATCGCATCATTTGGTATCAGAGCTCTTAGGCTCTAAAATCAGGTTTACTATCCTTTTACCTTTTGTTTCTTGTTATCATTCTATCTTCTTCCGTTTGTGTTCTTTATTCCCTGTTCTTGTTTTGTGTTGTGCACAAAGTTGAAAAAAAAAAAAAAAAAGAAAAAAAAGAAAAAGAAAAGGTGATACTGAAGCACCAAGTTGAAAAAAAGAGGTGATACTGAAGCAACAGATACTATCATTCTATCTTCTCAAAGTTAGTTTATTCTTGAATT